>APFE031574011.1:0-17913 GCA_000404065.3 Pinus taeda | reverse complement strand
GTTGGTTGTACGCGAGGTTCATATGGGGTATACGCGTACATTTGCTGGTTTATGGATTGGTCGAAGATCGAATGGCACAGGTTCAGGGGGAGCACATATAATGCATTGTTGGCATTATGGTAGCACAGAAGGAGAACATGGATGCTAATCTGAACATTGTTGCAATATGTCTCTATCTCTTTCATGGTCATGGTGGATTATGGTTCTTCTTGAAGAAATTTATGGTGGATTATGGTGGATTATGGATCTGGTCAGGGGGAGCATTATCAGCAGAGCAAAGACTTAAGCATGTTTTCAGGGGTAGCATAACCCTTTGCCCTTGATGTCAAAGGGGGAGAATGACATTGAGGATCTTGAGGTTGCCATCAAGTCCAAAGGGGGAGATTGTTGGCATTATGATTCTGGTTTGGTACTATGGCACAGGTGTTGTACTTGATGGCAACTCACTCTAGTGGCAGATCTCAGTTCAGGCACTCAAAATCATGGAAAATAAGATACCCGCAGGTACGATGACCAAGGAGTGCAGACATACACACAGGTGCTCCGTTCAGAAGGTGCGGACCCCAGTTTCACTCACTCCAATGCAGAAAAGCGCGTGCACGTGGGAATATTTATGAATGGTCCATGGTATTTAGCCCGACATATTTGATACTATGGTTTTGATCCGTGGTTTTGCATCTAAAAGTATTGATCCAAGGTATTGGGTTCCTAGTATTGAATACCTATGGTTTTGGACCATGGTTTGAGTAAAGGCTTGCGTATAAAAAGGAAAGGAGATCACTTGGCTAGATACTTGTGAAATTTGAATATCTTAAGATCTAAAATTTTGGATGATTGGTTTTAAAAGCTAGATCTAAATCAAGGAGAAAACCTAAGGCAAATATATTGAAAAGACGTGATCTCTCAGGCACATGAACAGATCTGTGGATCTGACTAACTGTGGCACATTAGAGGATTGTTAATTTGGCCCTAATCAGAAGTTCGCAGGCAATCCACGGCGTGAGTGCGGGGGTATGCAGTGCAGGAGAAAGCGCAGTGTGGGGGTATGTAGCGCAGCAGAAGGCACAGTGTGAGGCACGCAGCGCAGGAGAAAGCATAGTGCGGGGGTACGCAGCGAAGCAGAAGGCGCAGTGCGAGGTACACAGTGCAGAAGAAGGCACAGTGCGGAGGTACGCTATCAGGCAGACAGTGCAGGTGCATATCTGAGCATAAGTATGCATGACAGAAGAACGAGTGGTGCGGAGATACGCAGAGCAGAAGACCAACCAGTGCGGATATTCGCAGGCCCCTTTTGGTGAAGTTGCGGACTTATCTTGAAACATTTGTTGGCTATCTTTTATCTATTGTTGCAGAGTTCTGGGTTTAGATTTCTGGTATTACTTTTCTGTTTACAGCATTCTGAAGAGTTGAGTGATTCATTGGTTGATTGTATAAGGAGATTGGGTGATTTGCATGTACTTGATGATTATTTGATCTTCTTGGATCCAGTCTGAAAATTAATGAAACGTGGTCCTTAAAGAAGTAAAAGAGCTAAGGGGGTTTGTAGCTCCCTTCCAGGAGAGACTGGAAAACGAGAGAGAGTTGTAGCTCTCCTGCAGTTTGCAGCCTACGTACTGGTAAAGGGCTGCACCAGTACAAAATCCTTGTAAACAAAGAATTTCTAATTGAAAGAAGATAGAGACAATATTGCAAACAAAGGTGTTTCACCCACAATGGGTTTCCACCTTATATCTGTGTTCTTGGGTGTGCCTATCTTTTTCTTGTTCTGTTTATTATATATGGAAACTGACATACAAAATAATGATCAATACTGAAGATAAATTAAAGTATAAATCTGGAAGGAATATTGAAAAAGAATTTTGATAATAACTGAATCTCCCCCCCCCCCTCTCAGTATTATTTCCAACAACTCGGTGGACTATTCTCCGTGACGTTAGGACCAGGTAGGAGCTAACCTTGAGCTCTTCATTTTCATTCCATCCTTTCTTGATTTTGAGCAAGTTTTTCCCTTCTTCTGGGCCCTTGGGGTTTGAAGAATTTGTTCTTCATCCATCACACCTGGCCTATATCGAAAGGTGCGATGCATACTGAACTGTACACTGGCCAGTCAGTATGTATCTCACCCTGCCCAAAGGTAGGGTGCGATGGGCGCAGAAGGGAAACTTTACACAGTGATTTCTCATGAAATTTTTGCCTGTTTTTGCTCAAATTTTGATCCTAATTCATCTTTTGTCTATGTCTCAGATATTTTTTGGATCAAGATGGTCGTCACATGGCATGAACACGAACATGAGGAAGAGGACATGATTGCCTTATACGATTAGGGCACAGATACTGCATTACGAAACTGTGGCTTGCTCAAATTCTTCCATATATCTAGTATTAGGCAACAAATCAATTTGTTGCAGTATTTTCTCGATGCTTTGGATCTGATCAACCAAGTATTCTAGATTAGAGGCAAATCTATTCCATTGACAGTCGAGGATATCTACTTTTTGATGGGGTTAACGAGGCGTGGTGCCCCTCTTTCACTATCAAGATCCGCCCGTGGAGGCGAATCTGTGAGAGATTATATCTATCAATTCTATAGAGATGGATCTCAGCCCAGCAGAGACGGCAAGATTAATATCTGAGATGTCACTGATCGGTCTTTGAGGACCATTTTATTTACCTTTTCTAGATTGGTTGGTAGTGCAGCTCTTCATTTAGCAAACAGATCTTACATGTAGTACGCCCTGGAATGCCTGGAACCAAAGGTGTTCAACTGGTGTGAGGTAGTACTTTCTGTCATAAAAGAACAGCTTTCCAAGGTAAATAATGGAATATCCAAGAATTTTGGCTACGGTTCCATCTTGACTACCTTTTCCTTGGAAAGGATTCCACTGATGCAGCCTCAGTACATTTCACTAGGATTGCCAGCACTGAGGGAACCATGGATGCAGAGATGGGTTGATCTCATGGCCAAACATGTTGGTCAGTCATAGATTTCTTTCTCTAATGCCTTCTTTGAGTGGTTTGACCATCAGGAGATGGTCTTTGCGGAGTATCCATACGTTGGGATGGATTTCCGAGGCGACCCGGATTTGGTGTTACCAGCTGGCGAGCAGTGGAGTGTTATGGGTAAAATGATTTGACCATGTCTTTGTTTATTAGTTTTATAATGTTTTTGTGTTTTTAAAAGTTATCAAGACTAATCAAACTCATATATTTGTGCAGATGTTGGGCCAGTGTGACCAGCGGCACGCCCAAGGGTGGCAGCTGATGTTCCAGCAAGAGAGGTTGTAGGGAGGGTCGTCCTTCGTGATCTGGACATAGCGGAGACCCTGGCAGTGCTACAGGATTAGATCGAGGGCCTCACTCTCGGTATTCAAGATGTGAGGACTGACGAGTTACCTCTGAGGTTACAACGCTATACTACTGGCGTGCTGAGTCGATGGACTAGGCTCTTGCGTATGATCACACAAGCGGTGACATGCTATCACCAGCATCATTAGTCTAGGATGCTTTTCTGCATTCATTTTTGAGTTTCTTGGTCATATGACCGATTTTGTCTTGGACACAAAACATTTTGTAAAAACTATAAACAGTTATATATTTTTGATTTTCGCAGTTTTAATTTGGTTAAGTTATGCGATCTTGATGCAAATGTGAAATACTTTTCTTTACAAATGCTGAAAATGTCTATCCAACACATAATTTGCTAATGAATCAATTAATGTGTTTAAGTTTATGGAAATGTGTTGATATTGAATGGAATCAAACTGTCTTTCCAAAATCCTAACTCTTAGGAACATACGATAAATAGTTGGGTTCTGAACGGAATAGACGCCAGTAAGCTGTAGAATGATGAGTTGCAAATCTAACCTGACAACAAGTCGACGTATGCCATGTGCAATGGCATCAGAGAGAAGCTCAATCAACGCACTATACTTAACGATGTTGTTCATTGATCGACCAATACATATCCCCTTGAAACTCACTAACTCGCTGCTTAGAGCAAAAATGGCCCAGGCTGCAGAAGATAGGTTCCACATACTACGACTAGCTCTATTGGCATACCCAATGAATGATTCCAAAAATTCTGACATCTGCAACAAATGCAAAGTGGATTACCTAACCAAAATGACAACTCTAAAAGAAAACAAAAATGTAACATAAGAATATCTACCAAGAGATTACTATACTTAATCAAGCATAGTAACACTTAAAATACAACCCGTTTCGGGGTTGCGACAGTGGAATCCCATCATAATCTACTAGCTCATAGGCTCCTTTTTCCAATACTATTTTAACAATGTAGGTGCCCATCCATAATGGTTCGAACTTACCTGCTCCCAATTTGTCATAGTCCTGATCGTAAAGCAAGACTAGGTCACCTTCTGAGAAGACACGAGGCTTGACATTTTTGTCAAATTGTGCCTTGACACGTTTCTTATGTGCTTTGTTAGCCAGTGTGGCGTCACGACGGGTTTCATCCAAGTGGATTAGTTCCAAGAAACGAGCCTCTTCCTCCAAAGTTTCAGGAAGTAGATCAATTGTGAGCTTGAGAGATGAAATTTCGCATTGAATTGGTAAGACCGCTTCCAGACCATACACCAACTAAAAGGACATAAATCCAGTCGAATTTATTACCGAAGTCCTATATGCCCACAGAGCTGAGTATAGGATTAAATGCCAATTTTGTTTATGTACCCCAATCATTCTCCGTAGCATGCACTTTAGGACTTTGTTGATTGCCTAAACTTGTCTGTTAGCCAGCGGATAATATGGAGTAGAACTATCATGAGACAGTCCTAATTTGGCAGTCAATTCAACCATCATGTGATTGTGAAAATGCGATCTATGATCTATGACTATAGCATATGGAACACCATTTCTAGAGACTACATGATTGAAAAAGAAAAGAGCAGCCGTTTCACCATTGTTGTTTAATGTAGGCATCGCCTCGGCCCATTTTTTAAAATAGTCGACAGCGACTATAATATATCCATGCCCCCCGGCCGAGGTGGGGTCACATGTCATGAAATCTATGCCCCATTTAGTGAATGGCCCAATAGTAACTACTAGATGTAGCGGTGCAGGTGGTAAACTGGTTTTGTGATCGAAAATCTAACAAGCATGGCAACTTCTGACTGCAATTATGCAAGCTTTGAATATTGTGGCCTAGAAGTAACCAGCGTGTAAGATCTTTTGTGCAGTAGCATAACTAGATAAATGCCCCCCACACGCACCTGAATGACAGTCATTCAGGACTTTTTCAGCCTCCTCATGCATGAGACACCTTCGCAGAACTGTATCGACACCATGACAGTAAAGTGTATCACCGATGATCATGTAGTCTTTGGCTTGGTACTGAATACGCCGTTGTTCAGAGCGAGAGGTGTTAGGCCTAAAGGTTTGGGTTTGGAGATAGATCAATATATCTCCATACCACGAATCGCTTGATGATATCAGAAATAGATTCTTATCCACGATTGATGCTTTAGATGTTAAATCATTGGATGATGATGGGAGGTCACAAAGTAACTCCGCAAAGACGAGAGATTTCTTTGATTTGGATTTGCTGAATTTTAGATCGAACTCTTGCAAAATGGCTATCCATTTGGAATATTTGCCCCCTAGTAATTGACGCGACATAATGTAGGCCATAGGGTTTCAATCTGACAAAATGGTAGTTTTGTGAAAGAGTATATAGTGTCGAAATCTCTGTACTGCTTGAACAGCTGCTAAAGCCAGCTTTTCAACATAGGAGTACTTGCTTTTTGTATCATTTAAGTTGCGGCTTAAATAATACACAGGATGTTCTATTCCATTGTCTTCTTGCACTAAAACCATGGAAATGGTTGTATCTATAGCGGCGAGATACAGGTTAAAGTCTTTTTGATAGTCAGGAGCATACATTAATGATGCTTTTACTAGGGAACCTTTTAAAGCATCAAAGGAAGCTTGCGCAACCTGATCCCAATTGAAGGGTACTTCTTTTTTCAAAATACGCGTATAACCTTTAGCAAGTTCGACGTAATTTGGAATGAACCTCCTTAGAAAGTTTGATTTCCCTTGGAGTTTCTGAATCTAAAGCAAATTTGAAGGTGGAGGCATGTCAAGGATTGCCTGAACCTTACATGGGTCGAGTCGAATTTCGTCCTTAGAAACTACGAAACCAAGTAATCGACCAGAACCAACACAAAAAACACATTTGTGTGGATTTAGTCGTATCTTGTAGTGTCAACAACGTAGAAATATGGCTCTCAAATGTTGCGAATGATCAATCCGCTTTCACGAATGAACTGGTAGATCGTCGAGATACGGTTGAACGATGTGCTTGATGTCATGGAAGGCATAGTTCATTGCCCTCTAAAAATTTTCTCCTGCGTTCTTTAGATTGAAAGGTAGTTTACAGTACGTGAATGTGCCCCATGGACATATAAATGCAGTCTTCGACTGGTCCTGCGAGTGGATATTGATTTGGTTGTACCTGGAAAATCCATCCATGAATGAAAAGATTTCGTATCCAGCACGTTCATCAATTATCTGGTCGATGAAGGATGTAGGGTAGTTTTCCTTTGGACACGCTTGATTTACATTCCTATAATCGACGCACACTCTAATCGTTCCTTGGTTTTTCATCACAGGAACAATATTCGATACCCAATTAGTGAGAGGAACAGGGTAAATGAAACTAGCATGTAAAAGTTTTTCAACTTCTGCCTTAATGGCAGTGGCTTTCTTTGGGTGAACCGGTCGAAGTCGTTGTCGTACTGGTCTAACATCTGGATACATCTTGATTTCATGTTCAAAGATGCTTGAGTCAATGCCTGGAATTTCTTCATATGACCATGCAAAGAAATCTCTGAATTCGTGAAAAAGAGCACAATATATTTCCAGTTCTGAAGGAGAACAAGATTTACCAACATGAATATTCTCTACAACATTAGGTTTGGTCGAGATATTAATGGTGATAGTTTCCTCAATATTTGATAGATTTCGCTTGGAATCCACTGTATTTACAATATTTGATAGAAAATAAAAAACTGAAGGATGATTAAGGTCACTGGAATAATCTTCATTGTTATCTTGAAGGTGGGAACGATGGTGGTAATCTTCCCATGGTGCCTCTCCTATCATCATCGACTGAATGATTCCTTCATCTGTAGAATGTATACGAGACCAAGGATCGGAAGAGGTGCCATACTCTAGAGACCTATCTATCCAAACACTCACTGAGTGTTTATTTGGGTTCGCCGCCTAGGCCCAGAAAATTGATTGCTACAAAGATTCTATAGGGCTTGGGGGCAACACCTGGCGATGATCCGCACTATAAAAGTGGTTAGAGTTCTTCTTAATCTTTGATGATGTAGAAGATATCATATGACAGGTTTCCACTGTGGCCACTTCCACCAGATTACTTGGAGGCGGGAGAGCAAAAGTACCCCATTAAGGAAGGGTCTTTTAGGAGACCTACTCTGACATTTTGAAGTGATTGAGAGCTTCCATGGATTAATGGAATGCTTCCAGTAGCTTGTGAACTATTGCGGAAAAAGGTTAGTTGGTCAACGATGGTAATTCCGCCTTGGAAGGGAAATGCAATCTTTCTAAAATATGTTGACACAACAGCAGCCATAGCATAAATCCAGGGCCTTCCCAATAAGATATTGTAGTCAAGGTTTCCATCAATGACCTTGACTTCAATTTCTACTGTCTTGGCCCCCAGTTCAACTTGCAAGTTACTCAATATCCCATACAATGTGTATGTTCTTCCACTGAACGCTTTTAATGTCATTGATGATCGTGACAAGGGTGGTGAACCTAAAGTTTTCCAGCAACTCATTAACATAATACAAGTAGTTGCCCCCTCATCATTGATTATTCAATGAACAGTTTTATTGAGGGCTTTTACCTATATAAGCAAAGCGAGTTGGGCTGGTAACTGAGGTCCGTATCCTTTATGGTTAAAGGCCACAAGATTGGAATCCGCTGGATCAATCCCATGTATTGCTGATAACAAAGCCTATTTTTGGGAGGGGCAATTCTGCAGTACTTCAAGTGTCAACATAGCGGATGGTGATTGAGCCAGATCCTCCACTATATTATAATTTTGTGCTGCTCGAGCATGAGGATTAAATGTTGATTTATGTACTACTCCCTTTGGTGGCTTTATAGTTAATTTAGGAATGATGGGCGGAAGAACTTCTGGTGAAGCTATTGTCGAACTACTAGGTTGATGTGTAGCCTTGTTGTTCGACAACTGTGGATTCCCATAATCTTTATTCCTTGTTGATATCAAAGCATCTATTTGTTGTTTCGAGATGGATAGCATAAGTACTTGCGATGTGGAAGCACGATCGATAGCAACTAGGTTAGTTTCTTAGTTTGGAAACGGATCAATCAACACCGCTAAGGTAGTTGAAGTTTTTAAAAATTTCGCAACCTCGGCTTGAAGTGGACAATATTTCGTGAAATGTTCGTCGTTACATATTAAACATGGATAATGAGGTTTCTGTTTCCCAGCAGGGTTTTCAGAAGATTTTTCAGGAGGAGAATTTTCCTGTTTCTTCTTATTATTTTTCCCTTTTTTCTTGCCCCGTGGTTGCCTTGGATTCTTGCCCTTGTCAGATGACACGACATTAATCTTCGAGGCAAGAGGTTTGTCATTTGCTTTTTGACTAGAAACTGCAAGGGCTTTACCAGATGGAGCCTTTGCAGTTTGTGTACTTGAGGTACCAATCACGCCATCACCGGCGTGAGAGTCCCTGTTTGATTTAGGATGGGGAGGAATGGAAAACTCTGGTCTAGGAGCGTCAGGGATTTTGTCATAGAGCGTGCCAGACTAAGTATAGATCAAATCTAAATATTGAGCACGAGCAATGACTTGCTCTTCAGTGATAACTCCTCCCTTCTCCACATCCTCAGTGATAAAAGGCAATAATGACTTAATAAACCACTTAGCTAGAAGCTGATCAGGAACATACGTCTTTACCATTCAATGACGACATTGCCACTCATGAATATGATCTGATATGTGAGTGGCTTTGGTCTGTTTAAAGTTGGTAAGGAGTTCTGTCCCCATTTTGTACCTTATGGGTAGCTGAAAGTAGGTTAGAAAATTAGTGGCAAGGGCACTGAAGTTGTCAAATGAAGCTCTAGGCAATTCAATATACCATTTTGTTGCCGGACCAGTTAGCATTTGCTGAAAAAAGGCAAAGCCTAATCATATCATCATTCAGGGTGTTAGACGAGCATCACAAATGAAAGGTCATTACGTGATTCGATGGATCTTCACCTAGATTTCCATTGAATTTAGGAATATTGGAAGGAATTTTATGAGGAATCGCTGGCCACCAAGGGGCGTATGCAATTGGATCATTCGTCAGTCGGTTCAAATCTGGTAATTCTAGAGTTGCTACAAAAGGAAACTGTTGATTCAGGTTTGGCGAAGCATACCCAGGATAAGATGGGATCGCCTAAGCAGTAGGTCTTTGCATAACAGCATAATGTATTTGATGCTGGTAATTTTGATAAGGTTGATGGACATAACCATTATAGTATGGTTGTTGATAACTGTTTTGAAAATGCGGTTGTTCATTACCTACAAAGCCTTGTTTCTCAAGTCCTCGGTAAGTTTGATGGAATTGCGGTTGTTGATATTGTACCAGCCATGGTTGTTGGACCATTTTCTATTGCCCAATACTGGATGATTGACCAAGATGCAGAGTGATAGTACCCATTTGAGCCTGAGTCATTCCAGGTAAGGAAGCACTAACCTGAGGTTGTGATTGAGCCATAGAGACAAGAGGCTGTTGTATTGCAACCTAAGATATTTGAGGTTGACACAGAACAGGTAGTGCTTGTACTTTTGACACAGTCACAATAGCAGGTGTAGTGGGAATATTCAACACAAGTTGGGCTGGTTGCATTGAATATACAACCCTTGGTTGTTGAGGCAGTATTGGTACCCAACCACTGGATGTAATTCCAGTTTGAAGTGAATTTTGTTGTGAACTCTCATATGGTTGTTCTCCAGGAGGGAGCAATCAAAAAGCATACTGCCCTCCATATGGCGGCAATCCAATGTTCAAAGGATATAACGGTCTTTGAAGACTTGACTGCCCAAATTGATACTAGCATGCAGGATCAATTTGCTGAGTTTCAACATAAGAAATGCCAGATAGGATTCTGGATGAACAAATAGGAATAGACCATGTTGTTGAAACAGTCCCTGAGTGGACTCCATCTAGTGATTGATAACTAGTTGGGACAGATGGTATACCAGCAAACATCGTAGGAATAGCAGCAGGAAGTTCTGTTGTTGCTATATCAAATGACATAGTCCTAGATGTTGATGGTTGTTCAGACATATTTAGTCTATCCAAAAGATTTCCTAGTGATTTGAAAGGAACTTGCGATGAAGGATGATTAAAAGAACTAACTTCAGGTGTAGAGGGATATAAGTGGATCCCAGTTCCAAAATGTAATGGGATTCTGGATGGAAGATCCTCTACTATCTCTTCTATAGCAATCAGTCCAGGTGGAAGAGGTAGATTGTCAGGTCCGTAAAATATTTCTAGAGCTGAAGAAGGTATAGCTTCTGCAGTGACAGATACTGTAGGGGTGACACCTTCTGAATTCTAGAACTCAACTTCTAAATGTTCAAGTAAATGAACCTCAGTCTCTAGATCAGCTCTTGCTAGAATTGTTTCAGGTATAGAAGTGTCTATTGTTACACTAGGATCAGTTCTAATGTCCTTTTGTAACTGCGGAACTTCTTTTGTAAAGGCAGATGTACCAGAAATGATCGGAGTAACTATAGTCTCTGATGATGTTGAAACACAAGTTTCAAATAAACCAGGTGAATTGGACTCAGTTAAACGAGACCGTTTTGCCCAGAATGGTTTTGTTTCTGGAGTCAAAGAGAGTTGACTCGCTAGTCTCCGTGAACGATGGGGTTTCGATTGACATTCTTCCACGATTGCAGATTACTTGATCAACTCAAAATTAAGGGGAAAATTTTTATTCCGTATTAAATAAATTTTAACGACTCTTTGACACAACTTTTCTTTTTCAATTTTTAAGAGTCGAGAAAAAGATAAAGATGACCCTAGTCCCCTTCTATTTTTAATGAGCCTGAAGTGACAAGTGCTTAGATGGACCTTTTCTTTTAATGAGTCGAAAAGGAACGAAAGTGACTACTCTAGAAATCTAGACAGAGGGATTACCAAACCAATCACAAAACTACAATATACACCTTGGTAGTAAATTAAAGAGAAATTACCAAGGACTTATGTACGACAATCAATCTTCCCGAATGTTGTGTTCAATGCATTGCGATCGATAGGCCGATAGACACGGCTTCCTATGGATAAAGGATATTAGCCTATTTTGGTCTCCCAATATATACTCGATGGTACGGGGAGCACAAGTCTGTGCTAGCACTTGTATCAAAGAGGAGGAATCACCCAACCTTCGATGAAAACGATAGTTACTAGATTTTACGACGCCGGAACACATCTCTAGCCTAGACCTCTAGATGTGTTGCGTTAGGTTCCAAAGCATTGTTAAGTTCATTGAGATTTATTTTAGAGTTGATCTTGTTTAGAAGTTTGTCTTGCAAGGTTCAGCGTGTGATGTAGATGTAGAATTCCTAAATATGCAATCTAAAATGATAAACAATCATTGTTTATTTTTAGCAATGAAAATCCTAGCTACTAAGGAAAGAAGATTACGATTCTTTCAAACAAAGAGCAAAGAGCACACACTAAATGCACTTTTCCTAAATCATTTTTCGCACATAGTCTAAATGCAAATGCAAATGCATGTATTTGTTTTTCATTCCTTTTAATGTGAAAAATTCCAAAAAGGAAAACTAAGTATAGATCTGAAATATTTTCTTCAAAGCGACATTTCGACAATTTCTTTTTCAAAATGAAAGGAAGACTTAAATGACACTTTTCAATTTCTAATAGAAGATGCTTTCAACACTTTAAATACCAACAAATCAAATCAAATACATGACAAAAATTTCAATTGACTATCTAGAGAAGGAAGACTTTATGACACTCCTCTTTTTGGACACAAAACGACAGCTACGACACTTTTGCACAAAAACGACAGTACGATTTAAGCAACTTTTCGACGAAGGACTATAAATGATGGACAAATACATAAAAAAAATTACTAATCCTAATCAATGGAGGCTGAACAACGTAAAGCAAGGAGGCATCAGCAATGAGATATTGTTCATAAGCAGCAGAAACAACTAAGCAGAGTTGAAAACAAAGACAAAAACCCAAATTTCAAGGAGAGAAATAGGATTACTCAGTCATCGCACCTGTGCTTCACAGAAATAGGGATGCATCTCACCTACTACACTCAAGAGGTGTGATGCATACTGGTTTCTAGTTACAGATAGTGCGATGGGCCAGGGAGCGCAACTGAGGTAGGTTTTGGCTCAAATTTGTAGCTAATTTCAGTGAGTTAAGTTGAGCTATTATGGAGAGTAAAGAGAAAAGTATAGGGGTATGATCTTAGGAGGTTATGAGCTACCAACAGGGCATCTAGAATGGTTGTAAGTCAAATGTTCAAATCATAAACTAAACCAGAGATTGATTGAAGCAACATTCATCTACTTTGCAATTGCAGAGCAAGAGCAGTTCGAAGGCTATCTGGCTAACTTCAGGCTCCGTCTATAGTTTATAAAGAAAACAATCAACAACAAACAAACAAACTATTTGCTCCCCAGCAGAGTCGCCATTTTGTTTCCAGGAAAACTACTGCCTTTTTGATCTACTAGTCCCACTAAGATTGGTAGCTATCTTAGAAACAAACAATCAAAGCAATTTGCGATTTTCTCTACGTATGATAGATAAGAGAGAAGCAAAGGGACCAACTTGGATCTTCTACTTGACTCCTTGCTTGATTTCTCTCCCCCATGATAGAGCTTGCAACTCCTCTCCTACTTGTCCCACTTAGAGAGTTCCTGTAGAAACAAGGTAGCAAAACACCATCAAAGAATCTCAATCTATTATATCATAAACAATGCAGAATCAAAAATACATTGAACATACAATGGCATTCACAAATAACAAGATTCACAAGTACACAATTGTATGGAGGAAAACTGAAAGTACTTTATTAAAATAGAAGGGAGAATTACAACCCAGCTGTCTAATCCAACATCATCCTCCCAGCATCAAAGCCCTCTTCACCTCATGAAAAGAAAGATCACCCAACAATACAATGCTCCTTCTCAAAGACAAACTAATAGCACTTCCTTACAAATTACAAAATTCCAGCCTCTAGATCTCTCAGATGAGGGATCCATTTATAGATATCTGCAAGGGTGTGAGTCATCTCTGGGTTTTTGATTAGTGTCATTCCACTTGTAGTTCTTTCTTCCACTTGGAGATTTCATTGATCTCTTACTCATCCCTGGGAAAATTCAGAGAGGCAATTGTCACAAGAGAAGTTTCTAGAAGATTCCATGAGCATCCACTTAGCAAACTGTCTCAGACATTTGTCCATTCTTGCTCATCGCACCCCACAGAAGGCCTCTTCAGTATGCATCACACCTAGCTAGTGTAGGAGTCAGTATGCATCGCACCCTGACAGTGGAGCAGTCAGTATGGTCCAGTTTTGGCCAGTTTTGAGTGGTTTTTCAGGTGGAACTTCTGGGGAATGATGTAATCAGTTGACTATGATCCTTTAGGGTATGAAACAACACTTTTAGGGGTTAAATAGACCTTGGTTTATTGACATATAAGATTGGGGTTGCATGCCCAAATATGTCTATAACATCTGATCTGAAGTGATATGGGTTTTTGAATGCGATATTTGCTTTGAGTCTGTAAGTCTGAGTCTTGGGTCGTAGTAGTAGATAGAGCCTCCGCAGCTGTGTGCGCAGAGACCTAGTAGAGTCTGCAGCTATGTGCACAGACCCCTGCAACTGACTGCACAGGGCGGAGTTGGGATTGTACTAGAATAGAAGATTAATAAAAGATAAGTTGATTCTGGAATACTGTGCATTTGCTCGTAGATCAGTATGTTTATGCTTCTATTTATGCATATGTTTACAATTTATGACTACACGCATGTCTATTTATGTTGAATAGTAATTTAAAGTATTGGGCTCACTTAATTTAATTCAAGATCTATAATAATAATAAGCACAAAAAAGGGTAAAGAACATTCGTGCTCTTCATTCAAGCCGCGCAAAGGTAGTTGCACTGGACAGACAGCTACGCAAAAGTAGCGCAGCGCGTAGAGTGGGATCGTGAGCCTTCCAAGAGCCATCAGGACATCCCAAGGGTGCAGAAACCTGGTTCCAGCACCCTCCCATACTACCTCGGGTGAGACCTCAGTCCGCGCTCCATGAACTGTTGCCGAAAGGGCCAATAGTTTCGAGATTTGTTTGGCTAACTCACAACTAAACCTGGGTTAGGCCCCAATAAGCCAACAGTGTATGATATATGAATATGAAATGATGTCCCTTCCCCCCAACTAAAGATATGACAATGTGAAAGAGGAAGTGAGGAATTTCCCAAAGTTACAATTTTAGTATTTTAAGGAATTGCATGACTAAAAATTAGAAAAGCACATACCTTCACTTACCTTCAATGTGCATGAGTTATGGAAATTGAAGAGTGTGGCTGCTTCTAGATCATGGAATGAAATGTAGAATTCCTTTGCTTCTTGGTTGCATAAATGGTGGATGAGGTTATGAAGTGGATTCTTTATTTCTACTGCTAAATCTATTGTATCTGCTGCAAAATGCTGAAATGATAGTCTTCAATCACTATAAAACCCATGGTACAACACTAGTCATGCGAATAAATGTGTTGGTGTCGAGCATGAAGAGAGGTCATTGGATTACCGACCATTGATGAATGTCATTAACCAATGCGAGCCAAACTCGCCATTAATGTCAACGAGTGCCAAGGTACCTAAGTACATCTTGAGAAGGGTGAATAAATGAGCCGATGTTGAGCCACTTGCAAGATCTAACGATCAAGGGATATTGACGTATTCCCATGATTGTCAGCGAGAGAACTTGTCATTGATGCATACAATCCTCAAGGTACTAATAATGATTCTAGCCCTGAACCTAGATAATGTGTCAATGTTGATAGGCCAAGGCTTGTTAGAAGGAAGGCCTTAAGAAATCCTCCATCGTCTAATGTGAGCATGAAACAATGATTTTGAAGGACTATGAATGGAAAATTTTGCAGTGGATCAAGGTTTATTTAATGGAAAGGAAAATAACAAGTGAATGGAAAGTAAAAGGACAAATCAGCATGTAAGCAAACTAAATGTCTTTATGAAAATGGGTTATGAGTTTGTGAAAGCAAGGCAAGAAAATATAGTTTCTATGAAAAAAATGAGCAGTGAAGGAAAATGAGATGAGAATTTTATTGACTGACTAAGTGAAATGCAATGCGAATGCAAAGGAAATGAGAAGAAGGTCTTATTGACTGAAGGAGTATGGATGCAATGGAAACACTAGCATCTGAAAGGCTTGCAACTACTAGATCTGATATGCATTAGCATGTGCTCATGCATTGATGTTTCATCTTTGTTGCTGCTTTGATCATTTTCTTGTGAAATAAATGTGGTCTTTGAGAAACACTATTTGCTTATGGTCATCTGTTCTTCCTCTTGGAACCTGCAAAAACTAGTACTTCTTCTCCAATGGATTGTAAGGTTATCAAAATAGAGAGGTGATCAATCTCTCTGTTAATGACATTTACAGAAAAAAAAAATAAGAATCGGTACTATTAAACAATTTCATGAAAGAAAAACAAAAGAGTTTATACATGTGTCGAAAGTAGTGCCTCAAGTTACCTATTGTTTTTTTCAGCAATTTATTCATTCTTTACTGTTTCAAAATCTGATAATAGCTTCCTCATTTTGTAGATATCATCAAGATCTTTCCAACGATGCTCAAATCATTGAATTTTGATGTCGTATGAGAAAATTAGACTGTTTTGAAATTTTTATGAAACAGTGAAAATTGTCATGTAAAATGTGGCAAGGGAACATAATGCTACAGTGAAACATGATGTAAGCAGATGAAATGGCATGTTGATCATGAATTTCTGGGTAGAATGCATTGTTTGACAAATAAATCATTGAGTTAAATGCATAGCTGCATAATTGTTTTCCAACTGTAGAATTGTCGATTAGCTGCAGAATCGTTGTTTAGCTGCAGAATTGTCGATTAACTGCAAAATACTGTTCAGCTACAAAATTGTCAATTAGCTGCAGAATCGTTGTTTAGCTGTAGAATGTGTATAGTTTCTGTAGCTAAAATCTTGAACAAACAACCCAAGTCAGTGAATAACCAAAAATGAATTCAAAGAACAAGAAACAATGTTGTGGTTTACTAGACCCAAAATTCAGTGATAATTGCAATGCCTCATGGGTATGAATTCACTCCAACATATGTCATATGCCATATAGCAAAAAAAACACAGTAGCCTTCAATGAAACCAAATGCATGAACCAACAGATATATAATTAAATTATTCAACCAAACTCATTCTCTTCAATATAATAGTTCAATGCATATACATGGTTTGAATGCTTGAAAAGATTCACCATGTAATTCAAAGCCAATTTAACACCAAAGCGATGATCATCTAGCTTTCACAAGATTGTATTCAACTGAAACAGAGAAGGGACTGCTTGAGATATTTGCAAGAGTTCAAAATACAATGAATAACAACAGGGAGTTTCCATCATCGAATTTATTGTAATCGACAAGGAAATTCCAGCCAGCGGAGTTTTTTTTTTTAATTTGAATTCTTCCCTCTCCAACGTGTCGTGTTTAAACAGTTCACCGTGTATTAAATAGAAATCGTTTTTCCTCACGTACTCAGTGAAACAGGGTCCCGAAGAATCTCATATTTCTTTGACACCATTGCGAAATTGAGGAAACCATTTTTAGGTTATTTAATTCTGAGAAAAACACATGTCTCTGTTTTCCAAAATTCATTTTCATTTGGCTGGAAATCGCATTTTAAAATTGACATTTTTAAGTTTGTTACGCGTTTCATCTACTCCGGTAACTGATGTGGTTGAATTTTTTATTTGCAAGTTTGTTGTTGGTTATGCCTACTAGTTCATGATCGTCTTGGGAAATTATTGCAGAGATTTTTATGAGCAACCACAGCTTCTTTCTAACTGCGTGTAGACTGCTTCCGCCATGATTTTTTCTATTCTGTGCCGCCTCTTCAATTAGTTTCAATGGCTTTTCAGCCTCCCTATGCGTTCAACCAGTAATAAATAGTGGATAAAACAGAGCATTGTTTATGGGAAAAAAAACAAATACACAATTTGTTTGTGGTTCAATTCAAATTTTGGTTCCAAAGAATTGAATAGTTGTGAAAAGCAATTGTGGGATCAAAGCAGAAATTAATTCTTTGCTCTCTATTTCTAATTCCATTCGCAAAGACGTTGGTTTGTAGAGTGCAAGGCTGTCCTGGCACAGTTCCCAGAAATTCAAAGTCAAGCGAATGACAAATCCAACAAATCAAACATGGCACTTGATGCAAATTCTTTGCCACAAAATTAGAACAACCGATCGGTAAATGATACTTTGGAATTTGTTAAAATGCCACCACAGCACTCTATGTCAAATGAAACTCGTCTTGCTTGCACAAAAAAAAATGGATTTGTCTCTCACCATTCTAATATACAAATCAACGTTTTCCCATCGAATTAAAGCTCAAATGATTTGCGTAATTAGATTTTTCATTGACAGGTTTTGATGAAGACCTAATCACAACAACGGATTGGAATCTGCTTATAACTTGGCTTGTTCAAGCGTTGTGTGTGTTTTCACTGGCATCATTTGCAACAGTTCTTTTAAGATCACAACAATTATTTACGATTGTTTTATCTTAACTTTTTTTTTTTTTT
>APFE031574009.1:105523-166088 GCA_000404065.3 Pinus taeda | reverse complement strand
TATATATAATAAGAGCCCAAAAAATGAGGAGGGGGTCGAACAAACAACTAAGAAGAGAGTGCTGGAATCCAGCACCTACTGATTTTCCAGCCATCCTCTCTATTGAGATTGCTCGGCCTCTTTTCAATCTCAAGAGCTTCCCTAAATTTCCGATGATAGAAGTGCGAAACCTTAGCAATAACACTAGCCGCCTCAATGCAAACATGATGATTGGTTTTTTCTACATGTTCAGCTAAAGCAGAGGCCTTAGCTCTTCTATGCTTAAGGTCAGCTGCATGCTCACTAATCCTTTGATTAATGGAGCGACCGGTCTCACCAATATAAGGGGTCCCACAGGAGCAGGGGATAATATAAACCCCTTTCATATCCTTGGGGTCGATAGGATCCTTTACTGATCTGAGGGACGAACGAATGGTGTTAAGGGGCCTAAAGGTCACAGGGACACTATGCATCTTGAGAATCCTTGCAATCTTATCAGTGGTCCCCTGAACAAACAGAAGATGGACTCCTGGAATCCGCTCCTTCAGTTCCCTTTTAGACAGAGAATTCTTGGTGGCTTTAAGGAAAGCCTTCTGACCCAAGTATCTACTATAACCATTCTCAACGAAGACATCAAGGAAATGGGATTTTTCTTTCTCAAAACTCTTCTTATCCGAGATCCTTAGGGCCCGAGTAGCAAGGGTATTGAGAACACCCATCTTTTGAGCTGGGAAATGGTGGGACCTGGCATGAAGATACTGCTCTGTATGCGTTTTCTTCCGAAAAACTTGGTGGGCGAGGGAACCATCACTATTCTTAGAAATAAGAATATCAAGGAAAGGGAGGCAACCATCAACTTCCTGCTCCTCAGCCATTAAGTTCACTAAGGAGCAGGAAGTTGATGGTTGCCTCCCTTTCCTTGATATTCTTATTTCTAATAATAGTGATGGTTCCCTCGCCCACCAAGTTTTTCGGAAGAAAACGCATACAGAGCAGTAGTTTCATGCCAGTTCCCACCATTTCCCAGCTCAAAAGATGGGTGTTCTCAATACCCTTGCTACTCGGGCCCTAAGGATCTCGGATAAGAAGAGTTTTGAGAAAGAAAAATCCCATCTCCTTGATGTCTTCGTTGAGAATGGTTATAGTAGATACTTGGGTCAGAAGGCTTTCCTTAAAGCCACCAAGAATTCTCTGTCTAAAAGGGAACCGAAGGAGCGGATTCTAGGAGTCCATCTTCCGTTTGTTCAGGGGACCACTGATAAGATTGCAAGGATTCTCAAGATGCATAGTGTCCCTGTGACCTTTAGGCCCCTTAACACCATTTGTTCGTCCCTCAGATCAGTGAAGGATCCTATCAACCCCAAGGATATGAAAGAGGTTTATATTATCCCCTGCTCCTGTGGGACCCGTTATATTGGCGAGACCGATCGCTCCATTAATCAAAGGATTAGTGAGCACACAACTGACCTTAATCATAGAAGAGCTAAGACCTCTTCTTTAGCTAAACATGTAGAAAAAAACAAGCATTATGTTTGCATTGAGGCGACTAGTGTTATTGCTAAGGTTTTGCACTTCCATCATCGGAAATTTAGGGAAGCTCTTGAGATTGAAAAGAGGTCGAGCAATCTCAATAGAGAGGATGGCTGGAAAATCAGTAGGTGTTGAATTCCAGCACTCTCTTCTTAGTAGTTTGTTCGGCCCCCTCCTCGTTTTTTGGGCTCTTAATTATATATATATATATATAATTTTTTATTTTTTTTTAACCTAATATTATAATTTTGATTAAATATATATATAATATTAATAATAATTTTATAAACAATTAAATTACCTTTTTAAACTAACCATTAAAATATATTTTTATATATTTTTATTAATCATAACTTTTATCTTAACAACCTAATATTATTATTTTAATTTATATACATACATACATATATATATTATATATTACTTTTTAAACTAGCCATTAATTTATTTTTATTTATTTATATACTTTTTACCTAATTTAACTTATTTTCCATAAATAAAATAATAAATAATAATATTAAATTAATAAATAAAAATTTGACCTGGGTCCTAAAGTAAAAATTAGTTGTTATTCAATTTAGCCATTGGAGACTGTGCTCAGACTATTTAACATTCTAAGCTGGATCTGTTTCTTCAACTTGTCCTGACGATGAATCACACTAGTTGGTTCGAAACGCGTCGACAAATGGTTTCTCATGTGATTTTCGCCGAAAAATCTCTCATAAACTTGATATGGATAACAGAAGCCTCAACTCTACAAATAGAAAATAATTCACATTGTAATACTTCGCAATAAAAATTATGATGTAAAAAAAAAAAAAAACAAAACAAAACAAAATAAAAACAAAAAACAAAACAAAACAAGAAAGAAAAACAAACCAAACAAACTACGAAAATGAGAAATATATGCACACACACTATAAAGATGACATTGTTATTTCTAGACAATTGTCCCTAGAAAAATCCCGAAGGGAAAACCACTACAGTAGATGAGGGTATTATTATTATGCAACAAAAATATAAAATGACAATTCCTAGCCTTCCTGCTTTAGCTTCGACGAGTTATCTCAACTGGAAATATATTGGGAAAATTGTTTTCCCTCTCAGCAAATCGATTTGGCCTCTCCTTGGCCACTCATACAACTAGCTAGAAATGTGCATTGCAGCCTCTGGGAATTTTTTTTTGCCTAGTAGCCTCCTCCAGTCAAGTCGTCCTGCCTTCCTTTGCCTCTGGAAACAATATTCTCTGCCTTCCGGGAATGTATCCAGGCACTAGCAACTGAAAGAATGCTCCTTCCGGCAACTTGCACTACAAAATACAACCTCCTTTGCTCGATAATTTGGCCTCCTATCTTGACTCTGGATCACTGGAAAACCTCTTGAAAATTTATTCAGAAATTCTCATTGCTGCAAACCTTTGTTACTATCTCTCCCTTGGCTCGAACTACACCTTGCTTAATACTTTGAACAAGGTAATTTGAACTACCTTGCTCACTTGATGTGTCTTCTCCAATCCCTTCAACTTGATCTTATAATCTCTCGCTGGAGCTTCAATGACCAATATCTAATAATGATCGTTGGCTCAGATCATCTTAGACATCATCAAGCCACTTTTTTAGAAGTTTCTAGAGAAAAATTGATTTTTCAATTAATATCCACTAATTAATCAATTTTCCTAAGTTATACTTAGGAACTTTTTAATTATTGATCAATTAATTTAATTAAGAGGTTTTTAAGTGTTATCTCTCGAAATCTTTTCTGGGTTTTGGAGATCTCATGTTCCTTAGCCTCTCTGACACCTTAAATATTAGAACACATGTCTAATGCTACTCCAAAAATCAACACATTGACATTAGACAAGCTACTATATAAAGGCAACGCGACCTCCTCCATTTAGGCATTCACATTCTCTCACACAAGACAATTTATTGGCAAGCAAGCGAAGGATAAGGACAAAGAAGGCTGAAATATCTGTTTTCTCTCTCTCTTGCAACTCACACGGGTGGATTAGTCTCTTTCTCTATGGTTTTCATTTTTGGGGGGGAAACTATTGCAGGGGGGTGAAAATTCTAGGTTACTGGGGCAATTTTTGCAGAGCCGAAATTTGTGGGGCAACTGCCTATTGCAAGAGGGCCGAAATTTTGGGTTAAACAGGTAGAGAGAATTGCAGCTAGATTTGGTGATTTGAATTGGAGGCGAATATCGGGTTTGACCATAGGTCTAGGTGTGTCTCTCATTGAACAAGAAGAATTTCTCTTTTGAAAATGGTTGTTGGGTTTTTTTCCCTTTGTGGGTTTTTCCAAGGTAAATCTTGTCTTCTTTTGTGTGTTGTGATCCCTACTGTTCCACTGTTCTTTATGGTTGAATTTATGAAGTATAATTGTTGAATGATATATTGGAGTAAGTTTAAAGAAGATCTACATCAAAAGTAATTATTATAATTTCAAAAATATTGTGATAAGCCTAATTGCACTAAAAAAATCAACAAATGGCTTGAAACATTGGACATATGAACCAAGGTGTTGCTTAAAGAGATGATGTACGCCAGTGATGATAGAACATCGTCAGGTTGACATTGCACCTTCTTAATGGACATTGCCCTATTTTCAATATGATTTAACATCCTCCTAGAAGGGATGATAAACTACTCAGCGTAATGATGTCATGCCCTAGCTCCGTGATGTTCCCTTGAGTTGGCTTGGATTTGTAACATGGGATTATTTGATAATGATACATTGTGAAGGGATCCTTTGCTTGTTGATTGGACACTTTTGATGACAATATGTGGTATTGGAGTGAGGAGCAGATTCTTGAGGATCATGTCACCCTTGGAGGCCTTTTTTCTCATACATGCGGGTTAAAAGAGACTTATTTTTTGTGTTTGTTCATTCAATTAGTTATATTTGTCAGCGTGTGACTTATCCAACTTGTAATCATATATTATATTATTTTTAGGGTTTTTAGTCTTTAACTAAGGATAATTCAACTTGGTTGCCTTCATATAAATAGAGGGAAGTCAAATCATTGTTACACTCACACTTGAGAGAGCGCACATTGACTAGTGTCTTTTCACTTAGTCACTATAGAACATGAAATGAGAAAATTGTCTTGGGGAAGATATTGTGATTGGGTGGATTTTTAATTTGGATGATGAATGGTGATTTTGTGCAATTTATTTCAAGTAATAATTGTTGTAGAATTAGGGGTTCATTGAGATTTTTAATTGAAGTGTTAAATATTTTATGGCTCTAGCATCTTCTTAAACACTGTAGATCCATCTTAACCTTCAGATCTATCAAACATCGAGAGGAATTAAATCTGTGAGGTGCAAAAAAAATTTAGAGTACAATCTTGAAAAAAAATTGCACCTCAAGAAATTTGATCCCTCTCAATAATTGCTAAATTTTAAAGTTAAAATAAATCTACACTAATTATATATATATATATAAAATTCTATTTGATTTCAAAAATGTGGCCAGCACGATAAAAAATTACATGCTAGGATGATTCATAATTTTATAATATTATTAAGAAATGAATTGAAAAATATTATCATAAATTATTTTAATATTATAATAATTACTCATGAATCTTATATATTTTAATAATTATTAAACATGGTTGGAGTTTAATTGAGAACTTTGATAACCATTTGCTTTTGGTGTGGGATGTTTTGCTCTATATAGAATATGATGTTATATTTATAATTAAGTAATATGATATTAAAATTTGAATTAAGTGTTTTTATTTTTATTATATTTTATTTTTTATTTTAATTAAATTTTGGTACTTTATGTTTATGTATATATATATTATATATATATTTTAAGGAATGAATTTTTTTATATTTGGGTTAGAGTGAGTTGTTGGTACCAGGTTAATATACAGTACATATTTAAGATAACAACTTATACAGTGAAATCATACAACAATTTTTATTGGGTATTCTTAGCTCATCTGTTTTAAAAAAAATTTAACACCATTCTACTAATTATCTAAATAACCCCATTGACACGTGTATTTTTGCTATTTCTATTTTCTTTGTTATTTTTTTTCAATTTTTAAATTATTATAGAATTTAAAATTCATTTTATAAATAAATTTTAATTATAATGAGATTATCTTCAAATAAATGTATGATTGAATAAAAAATAAATGCAATGATCAATTTTTTTAACTTTCATGTCATGACAATGCAACTATAACAATAAATAAACTATAACAATAAATAAACATTGATTAGAATACATATATTTTAAGTCAACATTGTCATGACAATGCAACTATAACAATAAATAAACAATGATGAGAATACATATATTTTTATGTCAACATTCAATACGAGTAATAACAAATAATGAAGGACTATGTATTTTGTTTTTTTATGAAGATTATAAAGATACCAAGCATATTATGAAGCTTATGTGACATTATCATATTATACAATCATGCATCATGAAACTTATGTGACTTTATGATTTATGTGTTTTGTATTTTTTTGTTTGGAATCAATTGTTATTGTTTGTTTATATAAAGTTGTTGATGTGGCAACATGGTCAAAGAGAAAAGGAATTAATGGAAAATATGATGTCTTAGTTGGAATGGTTGATTTGTGTTGTTCAAGGTTGTTTTATTGGACCAAATCTATTTGTTGAGCATTTTAAGGGGACCTTCCTTTCTTTGCTCAACAATAACAAAAATGTTAATTTTTTGGGGTTATTTTTTAAATTTTTATAATAAAATATTTTGAGAGATGATAATTTACTTGTGTAATAAATATTATATTTTACATTTATTTGTTAACCATTAATATGGGTGAAATGAGATAAGTATGATGGTGAAAAAAGTTGAATTTTTATCTATTGAATTTTATTGATCTCAAAATATGAATTTATAATATATTAATGATTATTCTAGATCTTCTAGATCTAGGTCAAAATCACATTGATAACTCATTAATAGATTATCATGACACTTTGTTAAGATAGGAATTATAATTTTATTCTCAGAATTTGTGATTGTCTAGGGACTCACAGTTTAAAATTCCTCCCTCAATAATAAGTCTGAATAATTTTACCAAAAAACTGTTAAATTGAGTTTTGATGAAAATATGCTTGAAAAATAATCACTATTTGAATGCCTGGTAGTGATCAGTTGCTATGTCTAAACATTTCTGTTGAAATGATTATTGAAGAGACCAGTTGCTATGTTGGAATTATTTATTGTTGACTGAATGTTGATTGATTTTACTGATTTAACTTTCAATAGTCGATTCATAAAAGAATCCAAGTCGAGGCCTTGGATTCTTTAGGTGGTGGTTTTTTTGGTTGATCGCTAACCATCTTCCATAGAAAATAGTGGTTTATGGTTTACCACTAACCAAATTGCTTTGAATAATGCAGTGGTTTCTGAATGATCACTAACTAACCTATTTTAAATAATGTGGTGGTTTCTGGATGACCACTAACCAATCTTTTTTTAATAAGGTGGTGGTTTTTGGATGACCACTAACCAATTTGATTTGAAGAATGTATTGGTTTATGGATTACCACTAACCATCTTCAATTCATAAATTTACTCTCCCGCTTAAAAGTGTATGAGAGTTTATTTTAGCATGGTGCTCCCCCCTTAAGGAGTCGATAGTACCATCTTTCTTTGGAATCACTGGTTGAAAACTTATTTTTTTGTCTATTTCTTCAAGAAACTTTATCTTTGTCTTTGTAATGACAATATTGCATGATTTATGAAATTTCTTTACTTCTAGATTCCATCTCTAGGAATTTATCCATCCATAATTGACTATTTTCTTAACTTTCTTTTGCTTTTGACATATTTCTCGTAAATGATTTATATTCTCACAATGATGGAGATTGAAACATCAATTCTCCATGTGATCGTTTCTCTGAAAATGTTAGCAGTTTGTATCGACACTCTCAACTTCATCAAGAAATCCTACACTCACAAACTGAATGGTTTGGAGAAATTTGAAATATGAAAACTATTGTCTTTTGTGTATCCCAATCCGTGTTGATTTTTTTTAATGTTATTTCTTCCCAAGGTTTGATAACCACCTTGGAAAGACCATTTTCTTGTTCGTTTTCTTCACAATTACTACTATTGCTCACATTTTGTGCTTGAATTACTTATACCATTAAGTCATATGTATCACTTTGTGCATCAATCACATGTATTAAGTCTTGGGTATCACAAGTTACATCAACTTTTGCTATTATTTCAATTGTATCACATGTTGCATCAAACTTTTTTATTAGACCTTCAATACAACTTGTTGCATCAATTTTATCTAGTAGCTCCACCGTGCCACAACTTTCATCAATTTGCTTGATGAGTTCTTCTATTTCACAAATTGCATTCACTGTTTGGATGAGGTATTTTGTGTCATAGTTGTATCTATCTTTGTTGTAGATCTTGCATCAATCATATCATTAAGTAAATCTTTCTTTTGCCTTAATTTGATCTAGAGTGCATCAATCAATTGTTCTTTTATATTTATTTCCTTTTGAATATATTTTGTCACTGCTAGTGTGTCGGTCATTTGATCAATTACGGTTTGATTTTGTTGTAATTTCCACTCAAGCAATTTGATTTTATTGGGCAATTCATGGTTGCACTCTTGCAAGACTTTAATTTTTTTAGAAGCGTTTTTTAGAAGTTTTTTTCCTTAACCTATTTTCCCTTAATATGCTCGCTTGTCATGCTTGCTTGCAGTCGTTCCCTTGATCACACTCGCTTCATCTTTATATTACTTAAGGGTGTTAGGTACTACGATCATGCACCTAAAAGTATAATTACAATGATTGACTTACTTGACTCAGTTGACCACCTTATTCATTTCAAGTAGGTCTTGCACAATAGATCTTATAATTAAAAAAATGCCTTATACCCCATTATTCCATTTCTGGGTGATTTGGGACAAAGAGAAAAACTATGATTTTATTATGGCTTTCCTTCTTAGGATTACAATGATATTCAAAAAGAAAATTACCACATTATTTCTCCTTGGGAATACTTCAATTGTCTTTGTGGCTCAACATAAGCTACCTCACAAGTTTTCACCAACTCTCCAAACTCATAAAAATAACGAGCATACCAAAATTGATGGCACCAATCACCAACTACAACCATTCTATGCAAATCTTGATTACAACATATTTAATGGCAGAGATATTGATGCTAGCAACACCTTGTGATTGTAGACAATTTCGCCATCATTATGTGGTTACAGGAAAACAAAATTTCCTATAACTACTTACAAAAGAAATTCTAAAGGATCCTAAGATCCTTCCCTTTGAATTCAATATTACTCAACTACAATTTAAAACACAAACTGTATTTCCAGATGTTCCCCATCAATATATATTCATAAGTTCATTATTCTAGTGCATATAGATTATGAATTCAATCTAAGAATATGTGAAAATTCATTTATATAGACTTCATCAAAGTAAAGATATGATTACAAGATTGAAAAACTTGTAAATGAGACCTTCATCAACTCACTATCTCAGATTGTATATATTTGCAAGAATTACATAGTAACCACTGGGACATCAAAGTGCTACTAGAATTGATCTTCGGACTTTATCATATCTGAACTTTTGTTGTAGATAATCACTAGACCTCCTTACTCCTTCCAACTAATTCTCAACTTAGACATTTAGCCACTTGTGTAATTCAACGCATTGAACAATCAATGGTCCAATGTTTTATACCATCAACTGGGCATTTAAGATTCCACTTTTGTGCCTAAATTTGCATAATATAGGTCCACATCACAAATTCATATTCATGCATACAATTTAATTATTCGTTCTATAACCTAATATAAATATAAGTATATAGATTTGTTGTTTTCACCAGGAGCTAGGGATATCACCAAACAAATTTACAGATTTCTTATCAATAATTTAAATTTGGCATAATTTACAATTAATTCGAAAGTGTTGGGTGTGTTCATTGTGTATTCCACATTTGTATAAATAATTCTCTTGAAGGATTTACAATAAACATACATTAAAATATATCAAAGACATTAACAAACGAGACATGGTGGAAAAGGCCTGAGAGCCTCACTGTATTTTCTCTCATTATTATTAAAATAATGTTTATGATACACATATAAATACATGAGGAAGTTTGTCTCAAGATAGTGTTTCTATCTTGGACTCTTTGGTTGAGCAAATACCTCAACCATACACTCATCTAGGAGCCTAACTAGTTGTAGAGAATCTCTCATCCAACTAGACCTAAACTGACTCCTAACTTTGAGGAACAAACCCAATCTAGAAAGTTAGGAATCAAATCCAACTTTCATGATTTAATTAATTTAATTATTTTGGACTTAGAATTGTTTTCATCACATGAGAGTGAGGCTAACATTCCCCCCCTCAATCATAAGTCCAAAATAAGAACCAGGGACCATCTTCCAAGTTCTCATGTTGAAACTGTTGATCCTCAAAAAATACTGCCTGAAAAACCGCCAAAGCTGGATGCCGAAAAAACTCCAATCTGAAGAGAACATGAACCAATTGCAAGTCTGATACATCTCTAAAAATTTCTTGAAAATTCCATCAAGTGTCAAGCTGCAAAAGGATCCATTTGTCCTTTGCTTTCAATCAACATCACAATTGCTTGTCCACTAACAAAATGTTGATAATGCCCACTGGCGAATTTGATGATGCTAACTACCCACTGGCGAATTTGATGATGTTGACTGCCCACTGGTTGTTGATGATGGTCGCCCACTGCCTAAGTTTTTGATGTTGATTATGTCGAAATTGCTCACTGTTGTTGTCGAAAACTACTCACTATTTCTTTTATTGTTGGCCCACTGGCGAATTTGTTGATGCCCACTAGCTGCTTTTGCCGATGTTGTCAAGACTTTTAGTCTGACAACCACCTTCAATTCCATTATTATTTCCCCCCTTTGCCAGCTGAAAGGAGAGACAATCATCTGCACTTGATTTCTAAACTCCTCCCTTCAGGTGTAGGAGAGTGTCACTGTTGTACCCCTACTTTCAAGTGCATGAGAGTACCATCTTCATTTGACTGTTGGTTGCAATGGTTGTATTCATGTGAGACTGATTCCTTTGGTGAAACATAGACAATTTTTTGAATGTAGATGACCACTTCCAAGGATCAATCCATGCATAATTAATCTTTACTCTCTGTGGTTGATTTTGCTTGCAAAATCTTTCGGATGAATGATTTTTCTTGCCACAATGGTGACAAGGATGGAGGTCAAAGCTTAGTCTCCATATGACCATTTCACTTACAATGGTTACACTTAACCATATTCTGATCACTATCTAGAAAACCAGCACTTACAAAATGAATTGGTTTTGAGAAATATGGAACAAACAAAGTGTTTTCTTTATTGTATCCTAGGCCATGTCGATCTTTGTTGAAGGAGATTTCTTCCCAAGGTCTGATCAATTTCTTGGAAAAACTATATTGTTGTTGTTCTTCATACTTTCTGATGCTGCTAACATTATGTTCTTGGTTTAATAAATCTTTTGTATCACATTGGGCATCAATCATTAACAATTCATCAGTTTGACATGCTGCATCAAACTAATCAATTTGATCTTTGGCACTACTCATTTCATCATTAAGTAGTGCAACTGGACGGATAAGATCACTTGTGTCGCAATTGACATCAACTTGGTGGATTAGATCATTTTTTATACAACTTGCATCAATCTGGTGAATTAGATCATATGTAGCACAACTTTCATCAACTTGTTAGATAAGGTCTTCAGTGTCACAACTTTCATCTAACTTCTCTGTAAATTGTGCATCTAGTGATTCTTGCTTTTCACTTAACTTAATTTGGAGTGCATTGATGATTTTTTCTTTTATTTCTAGCTCAATTTGAAAATCTTTTGTTGCTTCTAATGTGTTGGTCATTTGATTGATTAAGTTTTGATTTTGCTTTAACTTTCATTCCAGTAATTCAATTGTATTTTGTAACTTGTGATTTCACTCTTTCAACTCTTTGATTTCCAAATCTGCACTTTGAAGACATTTTCCTCCTTTACCCATGTTGATCTTTGACACACTCTCTTGTACTGGCTTGCTTGATTATCGTGCTCCAACTTTCTTTTAGTTTGAACTTGCTTGATTTTTCAAACTCACTTGCTTGATGCTTGCTTGATCGTCACTTGAATGTCACGCTCGCTTGTTGTCTTGAACTTGTTCACTTGCACTTTGTACTTGCTTGAACCTGTGTTAACAATTGATTGTTTGAACTCACACTTGCTTGCTTTCACACTCACTTGATCATGATTGCTTGTTTTTGAACTTACTTGATCTCTAGCTTGAATTTGTTTTCTTGATTATTGCTTGAATTTACAAAAAAATGGTGTTGAATACTATCAAAAAATGCACCCAAGAGAAGGCTTACAATTATTTAATGACAAGTTCAAATGAATTTGATAACTCAGTTGAAAACAATGGACTCACTTGACTTAATTGACTCTTTAACAATTCAAAGCTTGGGTGTCGGTTTCAACTGAGAATGCACCCTTACAATTCAACTCAATTTGACTTTGATTACAAGCTAACTTACAAATTATGCTTTACAAGTTACAATTTTGTATTGAGCTTATTCTTAAAAAAAATGGTGCAAGGGCATTTGCCAAAAAAATGTTTTTTGAATTCATGAATATGTTGTTGATGTAGTTGATAGCTTCATTAACTTGATTGAATGTTGATGTAGAATCGTCTTTGAATGCTAATGTTGACAACTTGATTATGTGTTGCAGCTTCTTGATTGCGTGTAGGTTGCTTGATTACATAAGCTTGAAGAGAATTTATTATGTGCATGCATCTGTTTCATTTGTTGTGTACTCCATGTGTACCATATTACAAAGAGAGTGTCAAAACTAGACATAAAACATAAGCAACAACAAGAATCATGTGCCATCACAAGCATACTCATGGTGTACCTAAGATCCCCTTATTCAATTTCGGGCGGATATAGAACACATCAACACCGCAAAAAGTATGTCTTTATTAAATATTGAAGTACATCAACCTTCACCTTCACAACATCATGATTGAAATTTCTCAAGCAATGAGAATGCCAAACTCGCAAATTCTTGAAGCAACTTGTCTTCAAAATTAAATGGAACTTTTTAAACCGCCTAGAATTACAACCTTATCACTCCAAATTTCAAAATCACATCTTATCTCTCCATTAAAAAATCATATTAAAATTTTTACATACATCCCTTAGATTCAAATATTCAAATGAACATATAATATATATTCCAATTCAAAACATTAAGCAATTCAAATTAATCAAGAAAATTATAAAGAGGAATATCAAAGGAATAAAAAATAAAAAATAATAATGTAAATAATAAGTTGGTTCAATTCCAACCTCATTAAATATTAGACACACATCAACACACATGAATCAATAAATCAAAACAAACAATTTTCACTTTAGAATATGAAGAATGTGTAATGTTTTTACTATTTAAAAATAAATTCACTTTCCAATTTAAATAAGATGTGAAATCCTTTTACTATTTAAAAACAAATATTTCAATGTAGAGTTTAAACAAAATATTTGAATATGCATGTTTGTTGTTTTTTGTAGTTGATTTTCTATTATTAATTATAACTACATTTTCATCACATATAGAAGAAAAAAAACGTCTTAAGTGCCTTGGTCTGCCAGTTTGGAAATCAGACCAAAGGAAAAAAATGTAAGGTGCCAACATATGACTATCAAAATATACAATATATCTATGATATGTCTAATAAAACTAAGCCAAAAAATGGGTAACTCGACCCTATAAACTACAAATACATGTGATGAAATATATAAGCCCTTAGGCTATTGTAAGACGAAAAAAATTGAACATCATCTGTAATAGAAACAACAAAGCCCATATTCTTAATTCCATTGAGTTGGAGGAGCAGGATTGGTTGGGGGAGGTGGATCAAAGTCATGCAAAAGGATGTCTTCTATGTGCTATAAACGCTCATCCATAATCTGATAAAGAAACTATAATTCCTCCATTTGAATGAGTTCATCACAACTCTCATTGTGTTCAAACAATACATTTCACAATAGCTCTTTGAGATGCCAATGGAAATCAACAATGAACAAATATTGGTTGTGATGTCTTGTCTTCGTTCCTAGATCATAGATCTAGTTGCCATTAGGGGAATTTTGAAGTCTAAAATGGGCCTCCTAAGGAAAATAATAATATAAGAGTCATGATTTTTAAAGAAAAATAAAAGAAACTTATTTTTTTATTATATTTTCGGCTTATATCGTGATAGTTGTACTCAAATGTCAAGTGTAGACACATGTTGGATGTAAAATTATAATAAATAATAATAAAATAGATAATATATATATATATATATATATATATATATATATATATATATATAAACATTAAAATAGCGTCTTTCAACGCACCTTTTTAAAGTATTGTCAAAAAATTTCAATGCGGTCTACCAATAAGTATGTAGAGTAGGTACTTGTTGGATGTTGAATTTAATTATGCATCCAATGGGTGCCTACACTTGACATTTGAGTAAACCTATATGTAGGTAAGCCAACAATACAATTAAAAAAATAGTTTTCTTCTTTTCCCTCTAAAATATTTACCCCTGGAGATGACATTCATCTTGAATCCTATTGGTTCTCCTAAAGTTAATTTTGTTAGTACATTTTGTTTTTAGGCTCATTTTTTACCTCAAAATTCTCCCGATAAAATGGACACCAAAACCTCAAAATAGAAAACGACATCACGTTCATCGATGACTTCTTGTTCAATGTCCTTGATTTCTTGTTGCACCACCAAGGGAGTGTTTTCTTTGTACATTTCTAAAACAACATGATCTCTAGCTCAAGATTGAGCATTATTGAGGCTATCACGATCTCTAACTCCAGGTATGGAACGTGCTCTTTGATGGGGCAACTGATAAATGGAGATCACAAGAGGATAAAAAGAGAGGCATTGCAAGATATGCAAGGAGGAGAGGGTGAGAATGATTGTAGAAAATGGAATGGATGACAAGAGGGTGAAGGTACTTCCTTTGGAAAAGGACATAGGAAGAGAATGCCCAACTGGACTTGAATTACATAAACTTCATGCATGGAATGAAAAGAGCTAGCTAGTGTGAAGGAAAATTATATGAAAAACGGTGTTGGATAATTATGAGAGTTGATGCCCCAGACACTCGTTGAATCATTAGATACTAACCAACCACAACTTCTTTCGTTATCGTATTTTTCAATAGCAAAATGAAGATTTTGAAATTTGGGGAACTTTTGGATGAATTTCCCTGAGAGAAATCCAATTACCCTGAAAGAAGCCCAACTACACAAACGAGAAACCATCTTGCCCCAAAGAGAATTTAAATTTGATAAAAGGGAAATTATTATTTGTTGGCACTCCTCTCATTATTATTTGATGTGACAAATTTGTTAAAGCATGTGGTGAAATATATTTAAATATTATTAAGAGCAAATTTGAATTTATGTTTTTCCCTCTAATTTCTCAAGTCGGTCTCCCTAATTGAAGAGTCACATTGGCACACATGGCACCCCTTGACTCCTGCATCTACTTATATAAATAAAGGAGCCTTGAAGCTCATTTAACACACAACACAAGCACTTCTTCAAGTATATGCATTTGTCATTTTCTCTCTCATGCGAAGGTGTTAAAGGACATAAAGGGGTCAAATTAAGGAAAGAAGCCTCTCTCTCTCCCACGCAAAAGTCTATAACAATTGAAGAAGGTTGTCCAAGTTTTCTTTTTTGTTTCTGGGCATATATTTTTGTATCAATATCTTGTGATCAGACCACAGGGATTTGAACCTTAAAGACGAGTTGACTCACCTTGAATAAGGCTACTTTGGTATGTCGTGAGGTCTGATGGAGTGTTGAGACTAGGTTGCATCCATTAAGGGACAATTATGTGCATATATGTTGATGTATCTCACTTGAACATGGTTGAATGTTCTGAGTATGCTATAGGAGGGTCGAGCCCTAATTAAGTGTTGGTCTGAGGTAATATAATATTGGAGCAGTCTTGTAAATAAGAGGTTGAGATTCGTTATAGATGTAGTGCCCCACTTTGGTTGAATGAACCTGATATAACATTAGCCTTGATACATTATTTTTTTAGGACCTCGGGCTGAGGATCCAGATATTTGACTCTTACTTTGAATGGATGTGATAACAATTATTTTTTCTAGTTTGATATTATGATGATAATAATTGTGATGGACGTGTTCTATGACTATGTCTAATCATAGGATGGATTCATTTTGTGTCTACTCACATTAATTATTGTTCACAATTACAAAGATGTTGATGATTATGTCATGATCATGATTTAGCATATTATTATAGGACATTTTGTCACATACTCAAATGGCCTGGAAACCAAATCAATTAACATCCTTGACACCTTGCAATCATCCCTTTGTAAAGCCGTAAGCATTATCTCTCCAAAAATTCCAAGTTTTCTGCATTAATAAGCTCATACATCTAGTTTTTGGACCCAACACACTTTCCTTTCTAGAAACTTGCACTATTGCGTGTTGCATAACTGAGAAATTACACTTACCAATGCAGGTTGCCTTAGTTGCAGGTGTGATGGTTCTAGAATTTCGAGAAAAATAAAAAATATGAATCATGTTTCCAAAAGCTTCTAAGGTGGTTTTAACCATTTACTATTGATTGAGATCTTGAAATCCTATCCCCATATCGTATCTTCCTTCATATGTGGATCTAAGTCCTAGATTGCTAAAACCCAAACTATCATAGTTACCATAGCTAAGTCCTAGATTGGTAAAACCCAAACTATCATATTTACCATATACATTCATTGACACCATGGAGTTTGGGTTGCTTTTGGAGACTCTTAGTTATTCCCTGATGTTGTTGTTTTTTTACCTAAGGATCCATTATCATCCTTGAGTTGTGATTGAAAGCTTGCTTTGTGGCTTGTTAACGCTCAAACTGGCAAGGGACCTAAAGGGTCAAATGCTAGAACAAGGGCAAAAAATGGAGGCTTAGCCCGCTGTCACCTCAGCTAAGGCTCCCAACTATTCATGAAATTTCACCGATGGGAGGAGACCTAGCATATATGGAGTCACAAATTGAGAATAAATCAATAAGTGTATATAAAGTGACCCAAATAATCCCTTTCCAGAAGAGGTTCAAGAATGGAGCTTGCTTGCTTTATAAGCAAGGTACAATGTCTTCTAGGAGAAGGATGTGAGGATTTTATGGCTACGTTTATGGGATATGACCTGTGAAAGAGTTTCACATTCCCTAAAACCCTTATTGAAATTGGTATCCCAGATGGTTCTTGAAGAATTGTCTTTTCAAAGGAGTGGGACCACACGGGACTAGGTGGGCCCAATCTAGGTCAAGAGGAAAGGATTTAACAACCAAGGATGCTCTTAAACCACACAAGGAAGGGGAAAGGCTAAAAGAAATAGTTTTCACTTAAAGGTGTTGAATTGATCCTATGAGGCACTAGCCTTGGGGATACAAGGGCAAAGTTTTATCTCAGAGCTAAGGCTTAGCTTTTCCACAACTCCATTGTCAGAATGGATTAAAAATTGGAGGAGGCCTTGAGGACACACTAGCATAGGAGAGACTATGAGATCAAACTTTTTGGAGGTTTGCTTTGTGGGGAAAATGATTCCCTAGGTGACCCAACTTGGCTAGACCTAGAAAAAGGTGAAAATGAGTTGATTTTTGGGCGACCACCTCTTAGTAGATCAATGCATTAATCTTGGGAGAATGGATTCTATCATAAATATGAATGAGGACCTTGTTTCTTAATCAAGGAGGCCTTAATACTACCTCGCTAGCCTTCTAGGGCAAAGGGAAGCAACCTTACAACTTTTATACTTCGACTTGCAAAAAGGTGATGGCTTGTCAAGATGAATTTATTGATAGAATTATCCCTAGGAAGTTTCATTCAAAATTACATGGCCCATATATTGAGAGATGTTATATACAGACAAAATTCCACAATTTAAGGAGTAAATGCATGCAACAATTATCCCTAAAAATAGTGAAATTCCCAATCCAAAGTATATGACAAAGTAAAACAAGAATAACATTAAAATCATGTACTTAAATGTAATAAAACATATCCAAGCATCCACTATTTGACAATAGAGAAGCTCCAAGATAAGATAAACCAAATCCACATCAAAATTCATCCATAAAGCTCCAATTCATCCTCCAAGAAAAGTGTGAAATTCTCAAGAGAGAGAAGAGATCTAATCCAAAGTGATGATGAGCAAATGAACTCATCTTACTTGTATTTATACACTAATTAGGAGTTCGCATTAATCTCCTAGGCCTACATAAGCCCCAAAAATAAATAGTGTGTTAATAATCAAACTTTTGATGACGAGCCCACTAAAGTAGCTCACAAATGAAATAATAAGCCTCTCAAGAGGTCAAATGATGAATAATCCATGTCGTAGGGACCTCCAAGTGGCACAATGAGGTCCATATGTGTCATAATGAAGAATAGGACCCTAAAAAGTCATGGACAAGGGGTCATCCCCTTCTTATCCAAACATCAAACTTAGTGATCCATTTCAATTTTTTAGATCTTGGGGGCCTCCCCCAAGATCCGAATCAGTGGTATCAGTGCAGGTTACGATTCCATGGGAATGAGGGTTTCATGCATATTTCAGATTCAAGTTTTTGCATAAATATTCAACAAACTTCAAGCACGCGCAACAACCTCCACATAGCACTTTCTTGGGCCAAGCAAGAAGAAGTTTTCTTTTTTCATTTTTTTGCAAGAGTTTTTCTATTAAAATGGAGAATAATTGTAAGAGCTACATTGTGGCAGACAAACTGTCATTTTACAAAGTGCGACTTGTTACTTATAGTATTTTTCAGTTACAATACCATGGGTGGATGTCACAATACCACGGGTCAATTCCATGGGTGAATGAATACCATGGGTTAATTCCATGGGTGAATAAATACCATGGGTGGATGTCACAATACCATGGGAAAATATCATGGGTGAATGAATACCATGGGTGGATGTCACTTACAATACCATGGGTGGATAAATACCATGATTGGATGCCACTTACAATACCATGGGTAAATTTCGTGGGTGGATGAATACCATAGGTTGATGCCATTTTCCACTCGGATCACTTAGGGTGCTCCCATTGGGTGTGGGGGCACAATAATAACCTCATGGGTCTCCAAATGAATCGAAAATGCTTGTAGACCATCTGCAAGGGCTTTGATGATGGTGTAGATGATGCCACATCATCCTACAAGTCCTGGGTCAACTGCCAAGTGTATGGTACATCTATGGGGCCAATTGGGCAAAGGTGAACCAGGCACATCTTCCTCGTCCAATAGATGAATCTTGAGCAATCTCTAAACATCCTCGGGGATCCATGTAGCATTGTCTACTATTGTGGAGGCCCGTGGCTCTCAACACATACCCTACATGTGCCACTGTATCCCTCTAGAGGATTAGAACCCTGTATAGGGAGACAAAACCCAAGATGCAAACCATCTGCAATCTTGCATAAGATCTAATATGTCCCCTAGCCTTCCAATACAACAAGTCATTAAATAAAACAAGTAAATGAGCTTACCAACCATGGACCATGGGTGGAGACTTCATAATGGCCTACCGTTCCATAATGGGCTTCGGGATGTGCCAATGTCTCCCAAACTCCAAATGAGGTTAACTAAGTATTCTATTAGGTATTTTTTACTTCTAAAAGGGATAATGTGTTCAAGTTACATCCTTTAAAGGGTTGTGGTATGTGATAGATAGGTGAATGAAGTAGGGGATGAGAAGGGGCCACCTTGGGCCACATGCTGGGGTGAAAGGGTAGCTAATATATAGGGAAGCCCACACTTGGGTTTATAATGTATAAGAGGGAGCAATTGTGGTACATTAGGGGCCCTGACCTTGATTTTTGACCCTTATTCATTTTTTATGTTTATGATTTGTCTTTAATTAACTACTCAGGACTCAAGGGGTAAGAGCATTATGTATGAGATGTAGCAGTGGATACCCCCTTTTTAGGATAGGGCGGTTCATTACCCACTAGGGTGTTAAAGAATCTAAGGCAAATAAGTGTAGTGTGATTCTTCGTTACTTGATAACAATTTGTGGATTCTTTTTACTTTTTCTTGTTAGCTTAATCTTCTTCTTCTTATTAGAAAAACCCTCTCTTCTCTTGAGAGGAAAACCCTTTAGTAAGTTTCTCTTATTGAAGCTTCTTATTGATCAATGCGAAACCCTACACCCCTGACTTGAATATCCTCCAAGCACAAGTCAAGTCCTTCTGGCACTTTGTTCCTTCGACACTTCCTCCTTCTGACACTTTGACCTCCTTCTTTCGACACTTCGTTGTTCTCTTAATTGTCGATAGACCTTGTTGCGCTTGCTCTAGAAGAGACACATTTTGATAAGTCCCTTTTCTTGTGATGATCCCTTTCTTCTACTGACCAAATGAGATCTTTCTTCAAGGTGTAGGTGTAGAATTGATATCATTGTCCTGTTGCCCTAGATTTCTACACGTGTGGTGATTTCCTTGATATGGTAAGCCCTTTTCTTCCGTTGCTTGAGTGTCCTTCTCCTTTTGTTGATTGGGAGACCTTATAGGTCTAGTTTCCTAGCCCAATTAGAGAGATATTCCAACTATGGGTTTCTGTTGTTATGGCTACAGGTAGCCTTCCCCGTCCTCACACGTGTGACTATAGATTTCCCTAGAAATAGTCCTTTAAGATTCGGTGATCTTCCTTCCTTCGATGGTGCACTAGAGGCTCCCTTTCTCGTCTATTTTTCACCCTTTACTTGCTCATTTGCTGCGTTGATTTCGAAGGTAAGTGAGTGTGTTTTGGTGGATTGGACAACCTCTATATATAGAGGATCGTCCCTCCTTTTACGCCGACAAGAAGGCCGACTTGAGGATAGTTTGCAGGCCGACTTGTTCTGCTTGCTTCGGATGGATTCTTTGGTGGTGTAACATGCTTGAAGGAGCTTCTTTGATGATGACTTTGCATAGGAGGGGACTTGACTTTGCTTGGAGGTATCCTCTTGACCCTAATACATGGTGTAACATGCCCTTAAGGCCTTCAACATTTTCCTTTTGACTATTTGACTCATCTATAACACTTAACATGTGCTAGACCTATTTCAATGAGCAAGAAACTCATTGACATATATTATAAAAATAATATTTATTTTCTTGAATAAGTACAAATATCAAAAGTAAATTTATGAAGACCGAACCTAGTTACATTTCCTTCAACACAGGGGTTGGGACAATCATGAGTTCCTATATGATGAAGGAGGCTCATAGAACCTATAGGAACCAAGGTGATGGCCATGATGATGGGGTAGTGCTCAAGTATTGGCTTTTTCACACATGCTAAATGTGTTTGTCTTGACCATCTTTTGCATTTTGTGGTATATTTTCCTGTTGAATGTGGCCAATTATGCTTTTATCTTTCTTTTTAGTTGCATCAACCTCCAAGGCATCATTCGAGGCCTAACCCAAGGTGTGGGCAGGGGGAAGGGGAAAGCTAACCCTATGTGGACTCAATGAAGGAATGTGGACCCAAGAGGGAGAAATAATGAAAGGGGTAATAATCAGTGGAAATGGGGTAATATATGTGGATAAGGAAGCGAGACCACGCAACCAAAATCAGGGTTTCCTGTGAAATATCATCACTAAATCCAAATTGTCAGTAAAAGATATCACACGACACTAGAATCCAAGGTTAATATCCAAAAGGGGTCTGGATACAAGAGCACAAACCTAGTCCATTCTTTCCACCAAATCCCCCCATTAATCCATGCCCAAAAGTGTCCATTATAAGCAAACTACCATACTTAATTACCAAATGACAAGGCATACCTTTAGGTTTGGGAGGCCCACCTTCAAATATACGATCATGACAGATAGGCAAGGGACCACATGGCTGGCTCAGGCGGCAGAGAAATGGCACAACGAGCTATTTGGTGGCTACAAGGGGCTATTGGTTGTCGGTTGAGGACCATTTTGGAGAAAAAAAATCTCCTAGGAATATCGCTCAAAAAATGGTGGGTAACATTTGGCTCCAACTGGGATGTGATCTCTCAGAGAAGTGGACAAAGTTACTTGAACGGGAGGTCACGAGAAATCAAAAAATCTCTTGGTTATCGTAGACCTGTTATTTGCACATATAAGATATGAAGAACATGGGGCAAAATGCTTTCGTGACGTCTCATGATCGCACATGCTTAATGTTAGACCATAAAATCAACTGAAAAATAAAATATGCAAATCTTAATTTAGATGCATCTAATCTACTATGAGAAATATCATATGATGTTAGTTTTAATGAGAAAATGAGCATGCAATGCATCCAATCCTAACATGCATATAGTAAGGCTAATACTAAGTGTAATTGTAAAGCCAGTGCAACCAACATATCATCACTTCAATATACATATGCCTTCCAATATGATTACTCATGTAACAACTCCCAAATCAAATGTGGACATAGTCGCATGGTGGATGAAGCGGGTGGGAGGCGGGAAAACATGATCTCCATCTGAGGCAAAGAGAAGTTCGGGTGGGAGGCGGGAAAACATGATCTCCATCCGAGGCAAAGAGAAGTCCTAGGAGAAAGAAAATAGGTCAATCTAGAGGTCCCGAGATTTCCCTCTAAGTACACAATGGTGGAATGAAAGATCACTCTCAAGAACTCCTCATCACAAACACTTATTGTAATGTCATGCTTTGAAGATGTCACATGGTTTTGATGAGAGGGGAACGAAGGGCGAGAGAAAGGAGTGCAACAAATGGGTTTCTTAATGTGATGGTCATATCGGAGAGGGGAGGTCATAAAGTGATCAAAACCCCGTAGGTGAGTCAAAAGGGACAAGGTATATTCAATGAAGGGTTCTTCGTTGACACCATATTCAAAAAGGGGAAAAGGGGTATGGTCACTTGAGGTCATAGAAAAAGGGACGAGGGACTTATTTGAGGAAGACTCAAGATGATGAACAAGAGGGAAAGGAAAAGGGGAGGGTGAAGCATCATATTCGATGATTTTTCCTTCCACATAATCTAAAGGCTCAAGCGATTTGAATATAGAATCACAAGGTGGGCAGGTAGGAGCCTCATTGCTTTCCTCATTATAAGCATCAAATATTGGGTTTTCATCAAAAGGAGAATCAATCATTTCTGGCCATCCTTCTTAGTGCAAGGGAAAATAATAATTCTTCTTTCCAAGGGTATCAATGGGTATGTCATTGCAAGTAGTGCCCAGGACAAAGGGAAAACCAATCTCAACCTCATCTTCTTTGTTAGTATCATAAATAGGAGCATAATCAAATTCAGGCTCAACAATATCCCATTTCTCCTTTTCAATGTGGAAATAGTCTCCAATGTCATTCTCCAAGGAGCTCAGGGATCACCTTCCTCAAGGTTCTCAAAAGGAAAGTCATCATGAGTAAGACCCTTGAGAGAGGTAAGGTTAGTCTTGGCCTTACTTTCCATAGCCTCATTCTCCTCAATGCATGTGCTCTCAAAATCCTCTTGTTTGTCTTGTGGCCCCAACGAGGAATCATATTCCTACTTATCGACAATATCCTCAAGGTCATCTTCATCTTGGTTGTTTGAAAATCGAGATCTCTCTTCTTCTTTCTTCTCTTAAAGAATAACGACTAAGGTATTTGTTACATGATTTTGGCAATATGCTTCTAAGAGGAGAGAATTAGTAGGGTTCTCTTTATATTCGCATTTCATCTTATGAATCGTCACCTCTTCATCTTATAAATGGGAGAATACTTCATTAGAACTACATTCCCTTACTAACCCCCTGCATGGCCTACTATATTCATCCATTATTTCTTGTGTGATTTGGTGGCTTTTAGGATCCAACTCTTCATCATCCTCAAAGGATATGTCTTTCACTTCACTGTTATTGGCCCCCAATTCCATAACTGATATTTGTGCATCATCCTCATTTTCTTGGTCACCTTGGTCATCCAAATCCTCGTCTAGTAATGAGCCATATTTTTCTTTGATCTTGTGAGACAAGGAATTAAATGCACAAGTATAATAGGCAAGCTCCAAGAAGAGATAGCTTGTGGACCCTTCTTCATACTCCTGCCTTATGTTGTCAAGGTTTGACCTGCTCCTATTATAAAAATTGAGTATGAAGTCCTCTTTCTTGTGCTTTATCAAATGGTCACAAAGCTCAAACCACGAATCCAATCTTTCCCATAGGTCTTGTTCTTCTTCGGGGCTAATGTCGTGGATACCTTATTTAACAATTTGTCATGATCTTGCATATAATGCCAAAATGGAGTCGCCAGGGTGAATTAAAATGCCTTACGAATGCATGTTTCACCCTACAAGAATTTGACTTTGAAGTTCAATGAGGAACTAGGACTTTGTTCCTCCAATGGAGTCGCCAAATGATATATCAATAACATTGGATGGGGAGCAAAGCATACCTTCCGTGTCACCGACTATGGTGCAAAAATGTTATTGCTCAAACTAGAAAGGAACCTAAAGGGGATTCCTAAAGGGTCAAATGCTAGACCAATGCAAACAAATGGAGGCTTAGCCCACTGTCACCTCAACTAAGGGTCCCTAATATTCATGGAATTTCACTAATGGGAGGATACCCGGTATATATGGAGTCACAAATGAAGGATAAATCAACAAGTGGATATAAAGTGACCCAAATAATCCCTTTCTAGAAGAGGTTCAAGAATGGAGCTTGCTTTTTTTCTAAGCAAGGTATAATGTCTTCTAGGAGAAGGATGTGGGGATTTGAGGGCTAGGTTTATGGGATATGACCTATGAAAGAGTTTCCAAATCCCCAAAATCCTTATTGAAATTGGTATCCCAAATGGTTCTTAAATAATTGTCTTTTCAAAGGAGTGGGAACACACGGGCTCAGGTGGGCCCAGCCTAGTTAAGAGGCAAGGATTTAGCAACCAAGGATGTTCTTAACCCAGACAAGTAGGGGGAAAGGATCAAAGAAAGAATTTTCACTTAAAGGTGTTGAATTGATCCTATGAGGAACTATCCTTAGGGATACTAGGGAAAATTTTGATCTCAAAGCTAGGGTTTGGATTTTCTCACAACTCCATGTCGAAATGGCTTCAAAATTGGAGGAGGCCTTGAGGACACACCACCACAGGAGAGGCTAGGATATCAAACTTTTTGGAGGGCTACTTTGTCAGAAAAATGATGCCTAGGTGACCCAACTTGGATAGACCTAAAAAAAGGTGAAAATGAGTTGCTTTTTGGGTGACCACATCTTGGTAGATCATTGCCTTATCTTTTAGGAGAATGGAGTCTATGATAAATATGAATGAGGACCTTATTTCTTAGTCAAGGATGCCTTAAGACTACCTCTCTAGCCTTCTCGAGCAAAGGGAAGCAACCTTACAGCTTTTATACTTCAACTTGCAAAAAGGTGATGGCTTGTCAAGATGAAATCGTTGATAGAATTATCCCTAAGAAGTTTCATTCAAAATTACATGGCCCATATATTGAGAGATTATATATAGAGACAAAATTCCACAATTTAAGCAGTAAATACATGCAACAATTAGCCCTAAAAATAGTGAAATTCCCAATCCAATGTATATGACAAAGTGAAACAAGAATAACATTAAAATCATTTACTTACATGTAATAGAACATATCGAACCATCCATAATTTGACAATAGAGAAGCTCCAAGATAAGATAAACCAAATCCACACATCAAAATTCATCCATAAAGCTCCAATTCATCCTCTAAGAAAAAGTGCAAAATCTCAAGAGAGAGAAGAGATCCAATCCAAAGTGATGATGAGAAAATGAACTCATCTCACTTGTATTTATACACTAATGAGGCGTTCAAATTAATCTCCTAGGCCTACATAAGCCCAAAAAATCAAATAATGTGCAAATAATCTAACTTTTGGTGACAAGCCCATCAAACTAGCTCACAAATGAAATAATGAGCCTCTTAAGAGCTCAGATGATGAATAATACATGTTGTAGGGCCCTCCAAATGGCCTGATGAGGTCCATTCGTGCCATAATGAAGAATAGGACCCTCAAAATTGATGGACAATGGGTTGTCCCCTTATTCTCCAAATAATAAACCTGGGGTGCTCCTAGTGGGTGTGGGGTGACAATAATAACCTCATGGGTCTCCAAATGAGTTTAAGATTCTTGTAGATCATCTGCAAGGTCTTTAATGGTGGTGTAGGTGATGCCACATCATCCTACAAGTCTTGGGTCAGCTGACAAGTGTATGGTACATATGTGGGGTCAGTTGGGCAAAGGCGAACCAGGTGCATCTTCCTCATCCAATAGGTGAATCTCGAGCAATCTTTGAACATCCACAAGGATCCATGGAGCATTGTCTACTGTTGTGGAGGCTCGTGGCTCTCAACACACACCCTACATGTTGCAATGTATCCCTTTGGAGGATTAGGACCACGTATAGGGAGACCAAACCCAAGATGGAGACCATCTGCAATCCTCCATAAGATCCAATGCATCTCCTAACCTTCCAGTACAACAAGTTATTAAATAAATCGAGTAAATGAGATTACCAACCATGGACCATAGGTGGGGACTTCGTAATGGCCTACCCTTCCATAATGGGCTTTGGGATGTGCCAATGTCTCCCAAACTCCAAATGGGGTTAACAAAGTATCCTATTAGGTGGTTTATACTTCTAAAGGGGATAATATGTTCAAGGTACATCCTTTAAAGGGTGGTGATAGATAGGTGAATGAAGTAGGGGATGAGAAGGGGCAACCCTAGGCCACATGCTGGGGTGAAAGGATAGCTAATATAAAGGGAATCCCACACTTGGTTTTATATTGTATAGAAGGGAGAAATTGTGGTACATGAGGTGCCTCAGCCTTGATTCTTCCACCCTTATTTATATGCCTTTTTCCTTTTTATGATTTTTATTTGATTATCTGCTAAGGGCTCAAGGGGTAAGAGAATGATGTATGAGATATAGCAGTGGATACCCCCTTTTTACGGTAGGTTGGTTCATTTCCCACAAGGGGTTGGGACAATCATGGATTATTATATGATGAATGAGGCTCGTAGAGCCTATAGGAATCAGGGTGATGACCATGATGATGGGGTAGAGCTCATGTATTGGTTTCTTCCCACTTGTTAAATGTGTTTCTCTCAGCCATCTTTTGCATTTTGTGGTATATTTTCATGTTCAATGTGGCCAATTATGCGTTTATCTTTATTTTTAGCTTCATGCCCATCTGAGGCATCATTCCAAGCCTAACCCAAGGTGTGGGCAAGGGGAAGGCGAAAGCTAACCCTATGTGGACCTAGTTGAGGAATGTGGACACAAGAGGGAAAAATGATGGATGGGGTAATAATGAGTGGAAAGGGGGTAATATATGTGGATAAGGGAGTAGGACCATACAACCAAAATAAGGTTTTCGCGTGAGATACCATCTGTAAAGCCAAATGATCAGTAAAAGAGATCTTACGGACTAGAATCCAATATTAATATCCAAAAGGGTATGGGGACAAGAGCACAGACCTAGCCTGTTATTTCCATCGAATCCCCCCATTAATCCATGCCCAGAAGTGTCCATGATAATCAAAATGCAATTCATAATTACCAAATGTCAAGGCATACATTTAGGTTCAAGAGGCCCACCTTCAAATATACGATCATGGAAGATAGGTGAGGGACCACATGGTTGGCTCAGGTGGCGGAGAAATGGCATAACGACCTAGTTCGTGGCTGCAAGGGCTGTTGGCTGCTGACTGAGGAACATTTTGGAGAAAAAAAATTCCGAGGGATATCACCCACAAAATGGTGGGTAACATGCCTATGGAAGGACAAGTTTGGTGGGAGACATGTACATGGTCAAGATCTATAAAAGGGTTGTAATATTCTCCTACATTCCATTAATACAAAATGATTTGTTTTCCTATACTTATGTCTATTTGATGCATATATATTTCATTGCCTTCTTGACTCATTTATTAGAGATATTAGTCTATGTTATTTGTATCTTATAGTCTCATGCTTGTTAAAATCATTTTGCAGGTTCCATTTATAGCATTTGGAGCTGGAGCTAAAGTTCACAAGCGGGGAGAAGAGGAGAACTTGCATTGGACTCAAGGTAATCCTTGCCTCCATGTTCTAATTTCTCTAAGGAAAGCACAATTATTTTGTCTCTATTGTTTCTAGATCAAGCCACTAGATCAAGAGAATTCACTTTTGTTAGCAGAAAATAATTTTCCATCAAACAACTTGGCAACTCCACTGGAGAACAAGACGTTCCTATAGTGGTTTCTTTTTCCTAGTCATTTTAAACCTTTCAATCCAACTCAATTTGATTTGTTTAGATAGTAATTAGCCTTAGGAAAACATAATTTTGAGCTTGGTAGGGTTTTTGTTTCTCCTTTTGAAGAAAATTAGCCCATCGCACTTTCTGGTTTGAGACATAGTGACCCAGTGCACCTGTCTCTCTTTGTCTGTACAATGCATCACACTGGTTCTTTTACCTAGACTATGATGGTTCCTGGACACTGCAAAATTTGATTTTTTATGCCTTTCTCTGAGTTTTTATTTGATATAGTGGATTTTCATGAGTCTCTGACCTAGTCATTATCTTTGTAAAGCCATTTGTATGTTTACATTTGTGCTTGATATCCTTTTGATGAGAGTTTGTTTGATTTTTCTTTCTCCTTGACAATTAGTGTTTGTGAATAGTTGGCTTGATCTTTGTTTGGATAAAGAATTTTCATATAACAGTTACAGTGTTTCTGAGTTATTTTGGTCAATGATCTAGCTCCATTTTCATTTTCATTACATTTGAAAATTGAAAAGAAAAGAAAAAATTATATTTCTTATATTGCATGTAAGGTTTTGAATTGCATTGGAATAATACATTGAAAGATATGATTAGGAAGCTCTTGTTTTTTGCATCATTATTTGTTTCTTCCTTCCCATATATAAATCTTCATCGAAATGAACGAGTTATTTTCATCATGCTAGTTGCATCATGGGAAGTTTAGGTGAATTCATACCATGAGCCTTGAAATTGAAACTTAATTGAAGATCAACTTTAAAATCCATTCAATTAACCTAAGGAGCAATTGGAACATTAACAACACACATAATGGTCTAGGCTAGAAGACGTGTTCCAGGGTCGTTCAACGTAGGAGTTATCGTTACTTGTATGTGTTACATTCTGCGAGTAGTCGGTATTCCACGTACGTAATTATATAGGATTGTTCTCCACGTACCCTCAAATATATCAGATGGTGCTCAATAGAAGCTCCCGGCTGGGTACTGAAATATTTCCCTGAATCCTCCACTAGTTGATGAAGTAATTGACTCGAATCCATTTTCAGTCAATCCCACTCTCTCTGAACGTGAATACCATGAGTCTATTCCTAACCAACCATTGGTTAAGAAAGTGGTTAACCTGATTCTACCTTCAGTTGATCGCATTTTTCCCATAGAGAGTGGAGATCATACTGCTCAAGTTCTTCTTGTTTCTCATTGTTCTACCAAACAAGGGGGCATTTCTCCTATTGTCACAGAACCCCCTCCAAGTAATAAGGTCATTTCCTTTTATCGGAATCAACTGATAGAACCTTGTCTCCTTTCTTACATGCCCTTCCAAATCAGGGTGAAGTCTTATGATAAATAAATATATCGCATTGTTATTGAATAGGTTCCTATGTTAGTATTCTATCCTTGACTGCTTGGAAAGCTTTGGGTTCTCTTCATCTTGTATTTGTTGCTTCGAATATGTTAAATTTTAACAAAAGAACCAATCAAACTTAAGGGATTCTTCCTCAAATACCTATTACCTTGGAAGGAAAAATTGTATGTATTGATGTTATGGTAGTCATGGGCCCTTGGATTTCAGTTTACTCCTTGGGCGAGACTATGCTTATGCTATGAACAATTTCATGTCCACAATCTTTAACGTGATGTGTTTCCCGCATAAAGGAAAAATTGTGACTATCGATCATCTTTTGTTCGTTGGTCCTTATTTGACTGCCAATCATCCAACTTCCCTAAATGTTCCAAATATGAAAATGGTATATCCTCCACCATAGGCTAACTATGTGACAAGTTGTCCAGTGCCTGTACCTACTTTTGAAGATGAGCCTTTCACTGTTTTCTCAACTTATGTTGACCTGGATCCAGTAGGTGATATGGTAAATCATTTACTGGGGGCATTGGATCCTTTGATACCTTCCAGAGAATTGTTCTTATGTATGATGAGAACCTCTTGGAAGACATGGCCTCCTAGAGGTAATGATCAAGGTCCCATGAGCATTAAAAATTAAACAAGGTCTCGAAGCAAAGTTTTGTTTATTTTGTCAAGCTTGTTAAAAAATGAAACAAGGTCCCGGAGCAGAGTTCCTTTTCTTGTGTGAAGCTTGTTAAAAAATGGAACAAGGTCCCAGAGCAGATTTCTTTTTCTTGTGTCAAGCTCGTTAAAAAATGAAACAAGGTCCCTTGAACATAGTTATTTTCATGTTTCAAGCTCGTTAAAAATGAAACAAACTCACCTCCAATTCGAGTCTTTAATCAGATCTCGTAAATGTCGAGTCGAGTCTTTCACTTGATCTTGTAAATGAACCTTCATTACATTTTCCTATTAGTAACCAGTAGTCTACTTAGGTGAATGAAATGAAGATTTGGGGGCATGTGCCTAGAAGTAATTCATTATGTTGGTGGCATGAAGACTTATTTCAAGCATAGTTTTCTCTATTTCAAGCTTGTGTAAAAATGAAACCACTCTCAAGCATAATTTTTCCTTCGTTTCATGCTTGTGTAAAAATGAAAACTGGTTTCCACATTTTATCCCTTGTGATTGTTACTTCTTACTATCCTCTTTTTTCCAGATGAGCCTTGGTTTCTCATTCCATCGTCGCCATCTGCTTGGCCAATCATTCTCTTTCACTTGGTGTTTTACCCTTTCTTGAGGAACAACTGCAGTGACTGGTCTTATTAGCTTGCATCTTGACCTCTATGTTTTTTGAGCAATTCCATCAAGACTGGAACCAGTTGTTACCCTTTATACCACTCGTTTCTCCTGGAGGAGTTCTTCTTTAATATATTTTCAGACTCCCAAAACATGAAAAGATTTTCGAGCACTTGTCTTTTTAAACTTGTAAATGTAAATGAAAATATGTCTGCCTAGTATAAGTTTAACCCTTTTCTGGATAGGGATAGACTATTTATGAAAAAGGAATAATTTAATCGAACATGGATAAAAGGTTCTCCTCGGTGTTTTTTTCTATCTTTTCAGTCCCAAGAGACAAATTTATGAAAATGAACATCTTGGAGTTTTCTTTTTTGCCTATTTTTCAAACTCTCTAAACATGAAAAAGGAGTTGAGTTACGCCTTCGCTGGACTCATAAGGATTCATTTAAAGGATGAACTTATAGATCAATCATATGTTATCCTCCTCAAACATGTTAAAAATAAAGAGGTATTGTCCAGAAATAGTTAGGAAAATGGGAAACAAGGCATAATACCTATTAATGGTAGAAAGTCGCTCTTGAACATGACACTCTTTCACTTCATCTTTATGATTTCTTTGGGTTGGGGAATATGCTTTCCTCTCTATTGATTAAACCTTCATTATTGGTATTTGAGTTAATGTTTCCATCTCCATTCACTTTTGTCGATATGTTCAAGAGAAAGTCCACCCTCAGTTGACATATGCTACAATACCTTAAACCTTGTTTCTTGTTTGCCTCTCTTGAACCAACTTTACATCATTACATTTTGTCTCAAACCTTGATACCGGTTTCGTGTCGTTGATGGGGGATATATTAAGGCCATCTTGCGATGATTTGCTTCATGTCAACATCATATCATTATCTAGGAGGTTGACTTAGAGACTCCCTTTTGTGACTTGGAACTTGTATACCTCAATGGAAATTTTCCTCACTTTTGACGACATGTTTTCAACATTGGCCTTCGATCGAAATATTTTGTGTGGTGTTTGACAGCAGCTCATTTATTCGCACCGCCTAAATTGTATTGTATTACCTTGAGGCCATTTTCATTATCGGTGTTTCCTCTCATGTCTGTTAACGAATTACATCATTGACCAGTAATGAGATGGTGTCTACCACGTTCGACTCCGACTCATTTATTCGTATGGTTAGACTCGTACTATCGAGTGACGAGGTAGAACACCCTAGATATAGTTTCATCCATCCGAGTTGCGATTTCAGGATTCATACAAGATCACAACATATGATGGCTATGATCATTTAGAAATTCATCTGAGCATGGGTCCACCATTTGTCATCAATGGACACAAATTTGATTATTATACATGTAATATTGGCTTATAGGTTGAGTATGTCTATGCATACCTCAACAATGATATCATGATGATTATATATTGTAACAGATGATGATCTCAACCAACCTTTAATTGATCTAGACTTGTCACAAAGTAAATCACTTTAGTCCTCAGCCACAGCTCTTGACTTTGTACTTTAGGGGGAAATGTATTACAGGTAATTTTGTCACATCTACTCAAATGTCCTGGAAACTAGATCAATCAACATCCTTAACACCTTGCAATCATCCCTTTGCAAATCCTTAAGCATTATCTCTCCAAAAATTCCAAGTTTTATAGGTTAATCGGCTCAAAAACCTAGTTTTTGGACCCATCACGCTTTCCTTTCTAGCAACTTGCATTATTGCATGTTGCATAACTAAGCAGTTGTACTTGCTAATGCATGTTTCCTTTGTTGCAGGTGTGATGGTTCTAGAATTTTGGGAAAAAAAAAAAAAAAATTGAATCTTCTCTTTCTAGAAGCTTCTAAGGTAGTTTTAACCATTAACTATTGATTGATATCTCGAAATCTTATCCTAGACGTCTTGTCTCCTATCTCTAGAGCTTATCCTCCCTCATGTGTGGATATAAGTCCTAGATTGTTTAAACCCAAATTACCCTATTTACCTTATAAATTCACTGCCTCCCATGGAGTCTGGGCTGGCTTTTGGAGACTCTTAGCTATCCCTTGATGTTGTTGCTTTTAACCTAAGGGATTTTGTTGCTTTTAACCTAAGGGATTTTGTTGCTTTTAACCTAAGGATCCATTAACATCTTTGAGTTGTGATTGAAGGCTTGCTTTGTGGCTAAGGAAGGACAAGTTTGGTGGGAGACATCTACATGATAAATATCTGTAAAGGGTTGTAACCTTATCCTACATTTGATTAATATAAAATGCTTTGTTTCCTATACTTATGTCTATTTGATGCATATGTATTTCAATGTCTTATTGTCTCATTGATAGAGATATTATTCTATGTTATTTGTATCTTGTATTTCTTATGCTTGTGATAATTGTTTTGCAGGTTCCATTTATAGCATTTGGAGTTGAAGCTAAATTTGACAATCAGGGAGAAGAGGAGAACTTGCATTAGACACAAGGTAAGTCTTTCCTCCATGTTCTAGTTTCTCTAAGGAAAGAACAAGTCCTTTGTCTCTGTTGTTTCTATACCAAGCCACTGGATCTAGGGACTTCATTTTTGTCCGCATAAGAGAATTTTCCATCAAACACATATAAAATTATATTGGTGACTAATATTATAAATCATATATTACTAATGATCATTAAGTGTGGAAGGATAGGTCACCTAGATGCACTTGCATGTGATTAGTCAACAACCTTTTGGTTTGGTTTGAATTACATACTATTGTCTAAAGAAATTTTTAAAATTCTACTGTGAATTCTAATGACATGATAGTGGCTGCAGACACAGGTTAGTTTCTTGGCTGAAAAAGTCACACATGGTTGATGGGGTTTTATAGATAAATGGAAATTCATATGATGGATGGGACAACGTCTCTAATTTCACCCGCTAACACTCTTGTCGTGACTTGGGCTAGAAGGTGTTGATATAACTTTGTCTTGAAGATCACAATCTTGTGGGGGAAGACCCTAGATTGCGCCACTCATGACAATTTTACTAGGGGATGCGCATCAAAGTAGGTTCCTTGATCCCCAACACCATTAGTCTCACTATATCAAGCGACATATGAGAGGATAGAGGTCTCCATCATCGCACCTAGTTTTCCCATCGTAGTCACTAGATTCCTTAAGGGAAAGTGATGTGGCACCCTTGGAACTTCAAGGGAAGTTCTTGCAGGGCACAATCGACTTGGCACCCTTGGAATTAAGAAGAAACTAATTAGCATGGAACCCCTAGAACTTTGAAGGGATGTTCTTGAAGGGCGTGACCAACTTGGCACCTTGGGCATCATGAAGAAACCACTAAAATATAATTAAGATATGATAATTATACTAATTCAAATAATATGGTAAATGAAGTTTTAAAACCAAATTATCCAATAAAGAATACAACTTTAGGTAAAGGGAAAATAGGAAGAAATAAAAACATTCGACCTTGAGAACTCTACCCTTTCCACATTTGGAAAATTTTAGGTAGATAACATGCATGAGTGTTTTAATAGGAAAAGCGGGGAAAGGGGCATAGAGTTAATGAGAAAGATGGATCTCAAAATAGTACCTCATTAATAAAAGAGGGTGGTGAATGAAAGTAAAAAGATTAATAAATTAAATTAGAGATAATTTAGAGAACCTCCATGTGGCAAGAGCCAATACAAGAATCCCCATAAAAGAGTCAATTTGAGTTAAACTAGGAGGTAGTTGGGGGACCAAATCTGAGACTTGTCAGTTGACTTTAGTAATGAAAACAAATTAAGGAGTAGAAAAAGGGGATTAAGTGAGAACTAGGATAAGAAACAGGGAGTCATGTTGGGGTGAGGAAAAATAATATGCTTGAATTAAAATTTAAGTAAATAATTTTAGAGAACCTTAGTGAGAGGGTGACACATGAATGGGTGAATATAAAACTTTTGGATTAATAAAAATAATTAATTATGCATGAAGTACCAAGTGTCACCTATGAATCCACCTATAAAAGAAGGGGAAAACTATGAGAGAAGAACCTTTTTTCCCTATTGGAGGATGGACGAGATAATGCTATTGTGAATGACTACAAGCTATAGTGAGTTCGGTGAGGTGGAGGTCTTTAGAGAGGGGGACTCTTGAGCTAAGAGAACTCACCTCCATCAACTACATTCTTCCTCTATTGTACAACCCCATTGCAACTCAGGGGTCCACGGGGAAGAAGCGTACCCAAGGAGTAGGCTAGGAGGTTAACCGATGGGTCACCAACATTTGTTCGGGATGCATTATCCTTCACACTTGGGTGTGGATGACAAAAATGGAGTGCAAGAAACAACAAGTCCGAGAATCGAAACTCCTCTCATGGGTGAATGGTACATTGTTTATTCATAATTTTTGTTATATGATTACTGATTTATTTATAAAGATTAGATAGTAAATGTGAATTTCATGATGATTAAATTGTGATTTATGATTGTTGACGTAAGCATCTCAATTTATGTGTTTTCAGTATTGATGTAAATTTAAATAGTGTGTGTGACTTCATAATGGGTGTGGCTAACAATGTCTAGTTGAACATAATGCTTATTACTTATTATTATAATATCACAACTTAATTATGAACTATTCCTTGTACTGGGTAACTTGATTTCTACTTTGATTTGTAAAAAAAAAAAAATGGTCGTCATAGGGAAGGTCCCTACAATTGAATAACACAAGAATAACGGCACAATGGAAGTGGATCAACACACTAATTAAAGGGGATTGAGGTTTCATTGGGAACAAAATTGAAGCACTACAAGTTGCCCTAATGAGAGGTCTGAATACCTATGTGTTATGCTCAAAACTATAGTGATTTAGGGAAACAAGTTAGACGTATTATAAGGTATGGAATTACTTCTTTTATGTTGATAGATGCTATGTGTTGTTGGACCAGTTTGGACAAACATATTTGGCAATGCTTTTATGACTATGATGTATGGTAGAGTTATTATGACAATGACCCTATGATGAATGGTGTACAACAATGTCTATATGACAATGATATATATAGTAGTTCAATAATGTTGGGCTATTAGAGAGAGCCCTAGTTCAATGGGCAGTTAAGAAGAGATATTACTATGTGTGGGAAATTATGTTTAGTGAAACAATTGTCCTTATGATAATTTTGTGTGACAATAATACATGTGGTAATGACAGTGAAGTATATTCATGACTCATGTGTTTATAACGGTGAAGTATATCTGTGACTCATGTGCTTATGATAGTGAAGCATATAAATGACTCTTGTGATTACATAATGATATCTTCAGTTTGATGTATGGCATGTCAGTAGTGTCCTTATATATATCTTCAATCATGTATGGCAAAGTTACTTGTTCTCATTGGACATAGATGCTTGGTAGTGATAGTTGTTCTCTTGATAGCGATAAATGACAATAATACTTGTTACTCTTGACGGTGATATGGAGGAAACTCTCTTGAATCCATTTGTTGACTACTATCATAGGTTTGTGGAATGCTCCTCTAATAAATTTGTCTATTGTCATCTCCTGCAGATCTTATGTGATCCAAGGTTGGCCTTAGAAGGCCAAATGTGTTTGATGTTGAAAGACTCATGTCTCATTATAATTGTACATTGTATCTCAGTTGAACATTTGATGAATGTAAAAGAAGAATTGATTTTTGGATTTTCCCGCTTGTGGGGTTTTTCCCTAGTCTCTGACCTAAATCTTGGTGTCTTTATCGCGTATTATTTTATTTTATTGTTCCTTTCTATTCCGTTGCATTGTTCATGTTGTTGTTCTCTCTATATAATTGCTTATGATGATATAGGTTGAATGTAATGTGAAAAAATGTTGAAAAATCTTTAAAACACAATTATCTACAACAGAGAACTATCTAGCCCTAAAATTAATAGAAGGGAGGTTGTAAGAGCAACCAGTAAGTCCCTAACTTAAATTGAAATGAGACTCTCCAAAGAGGAAAATATTGTGAGAGAGAAAGTGTGAACAAGAGATTAAGAAATGATGGGAATGAAGGATCCAGGCTAGGAGGACCTAATCCTTCCATAGACTTAGAATTATTAAACTGGTATGTGAGATCTTGATAAGCCAAAAAGTTTCCAAACCAAATACAATGCAAATTGCAACATAAAATCGCAAAGGCAAAAGCCATTCCCTTATTTTGCCTATAATGACTTGAACTAACCTTGAGATGCACATGAGTAGTGTCTTGAATGGAAACCTCCAATTCCTAAGAGATAATCATTGTGACTTCAATGTCAGGGGATATGCATTTGCACAGTTCTTCCATCAAGTGCCTCTATAACAACAATCAACAATGTGGAGCAAACTCTTCTAGAGTGATCCAACACTTGAGCATGAGGTAGGTGCATGGTGGCTAGTTATGCTCTCGTGTTGCCACATCTCGCCCTTTCTCGAACATCTCTCGGCTCAACATTATACTTGTCTTGGGTGGATGCCCCCATCGGGGAATTTGAATATCCATGTTAAGTAATATATTTCAATATCAATTTGACATATATTCCGAGAGGGAGAGAAAAAAAAAATGGAAAGAAATTAATGATGACCATAAATAAAATATTTAATTTCCAACGTTAAATTATATATATAGAGAGAGACAGAGAGAGAGAGAGAGAGAAAGAGTTGTGTAATTCATTAATTTTTAATATAGAATACATATGTGACTAATGACAAGAAATTCAATGTAAACCATAAATAAAATATTTCAATATACATGTTAAGTAATATACACACACACAAAATGAGATAGAGATAGAGAGAGAGATATTTCTTTTTTATTTGATATGGAATTTCGAGAAGTATTAATAATGAGATAGTAAATGTTTTTCTTGAATTGAATGCATTAAACATCTTTTCCATAACCTAAATTAAAAAATAACTCCCCCTCTCATATATATATGTTACTTCACTCACATTGAAATATATAGTTATGGCTTCCATTGAATTTTTATTTTTTATTAGTATTTTTTAAATGTTACATATCAATTTTATATTAAACAATAATCAATTACACATCTTTCATATTTTTTTACTTTCAATTACTTTCTCTCTAAATATCAAATTGATATAATATTATTTTATTTAACATGGTTAATTAAAAAAATTGTTTTTTTGTCATTATTTTTTTCCAACTTTCACTTTCTAAAATACATATAAAAATGATATCAAAATATATTACTTAACATAAATATTAATATTTTATTTAAAGTATACACTGAAATATTTATTTTTAAATAGTAAAACAATCACACATTTCTCATATTGGAAAGTGAAAGTTGTTTGATTTGATTTATTGAATATGTTTGTGTTTGTATATATATGTGCTTGTTTCTAATGTATTAATGTATAACGGGTTCAAAATTCAGCGACCTTATTTTTTTTGGTCAAGGAAGAGTGGAGCCTTCAATTAATCAAAGAAAAAGATTACATATGGTACACGTCTTTACAAGTGTAAAGACCAACAAAAGACAGACTCGTTGAATATTAACAAATAATAGGGTCAACAAAACCCAAAACCTTGCACACAAAACCTCTGACCATTTTAAAACTTGATATCCATTCGATCAAGAACCCAAATGATCCTACGGTCCTCAATGATATCGCACCGGAAACTTGCGCGATACTTACCCGCTTCACGAAGCTGATATAGATTATAAACCATTGGTCTATAAAACTTTGGGTCCACTCTTAGACTTAACCTCCGATCATTTTAAAACCCGATATCCATTCGATCAAAACCCTTTTGATCTGATAGTCCTCAATGATATCGGATCGGAAACTTGTGCAACACTTACCCGCTTCACGGAGCCAATATAGATTATGAACCATTGGTCTATAAAAATTCGAGTCCACTCTTAGACTTAACCTCTGATCATTTTAAAACTCGATATCCATTTGATCAAAACCCATTTGATCTAACGGTCCTCAATGATATCGGATCGGAAACTTGTGCGACACTTACCCGCTTCACGGAACCAATAAAGATTATAAGCATTGGTCTATAAAACTTCGGGTCCGCTCTTAGACTTAACCTCCGACCATTTTCAGACCCGATATCCATTCGATAATGAAGGCCATCAAAACCTATGGCCTGCGGCCCTTCAACTAGCACAATGTTTACCAAATACTCATCCCCGTATTTAGCTACAACATAAGCATTGATTGTGGGATCGACGGTTAGGATTTATTACGGCACTTCAACCAGGCTCAAGGACTTCCGCTCTCTCCTACTTCTACTAGTCTTCCTCATGTTCATTATTCATGGTCTGGAAGTACGCCATATCTTTGGATGCATGCCATTGACAATCATTATGCAGTTTACTAGAGGGTATAGAATCCCAGTCGTACCGAATATAGCTTTCCTTACATAGCACTCCTTCATTCGGCAGACGATCAGCTAACATATTGGCTTTTCTTCGCACATGAACAAAACTGACGGTTCTCAAGGTTTGAAAGTGGGAATGAATACGCTGAAAGACCTGCGAGAGCCTCCAATGTTTCAACACTTTTCTAGTTGTCGTTCCATTACACATTTTCTTGGCCGCATTAATGACCAATTCAGAGTCAGCTTCAATGATGGCGTTGTGCAAATTTGGCTCCATCAGGATTTCCAGGCACTGCTCTAAGGCCATGAGCTCCACCATGTTATTAGTGGTAGTCCCCAAATGACAGTGAAAGATATCCTTTATGTGCCCCTGCTCATCTCTTATGACACCACCAAATCTAGCCATCCCTGGGTTGCCCTTAGAAGCCCTATCTATATTGATTTTCAAAAACCCTGAGGAGGGGGCTGCTAGATATCTTTACCAGCAGTTTTTTTGCTCACACCCTTATTAGTGCCTTGGGGAACCAGAGAATGGAGACCCAACTGCAGTAGTATGCGAGCATCCAGGGGCAAAGGGGGATCCTCAGGAATTTTCCACATAAGGGCTCCTATTGTATCTTTGATCTGTCGTAAAATTTAGACAATGATGTTCTGTGTCGAGCCTGTTTTGTTCTTAAAAGTCCTACCATTGCGTTCTTTCCAGACATCCCAAATAATAAATCTTGGAACCAGAGTCCAAGCCTTGTTAAGGATTTCATTACCTGAGAATTATTTCCTCCAATTCTTCAAAGTGTTGGTGATGTGGAGTCTGTCCCTATCAGTTTGCCTGAAGACTGAGGCCACCCAATCTCACACGATAGAGGTGAAGGGGCAGAGGTTTAGTAAATGTTCCATCGTCTCCTCCTCTAAGCCACATAGATGGAATTTGGATGGGCCAACAAAACCCCTTTTTAGAAGATTCTCCCATGTGAGAATTTTATTCTGGTGAACCAACCACATAAACAACTTGATTTTCATCCATTGGGAGTTCTGCCAAAGGTCATTGCAAACATGATAAGGGTTTGGATAATAAAAACCTAGGGCCATGCGTTTAGCTTCTTTGAGGTTAAAGGTGCCTTCGGTGTTTTGACCCCATCTCAATTGGTCAGATGAAGATGACACCAAAATATTCCTCTGCTCCAAGTTAAGAGCAAGAGAATCCGCCTAGGCCTTCAAATGACTCTCTTCCTTATAACCAAGGTCCTTCCACATTCTCCATTTACCATTGTCCCTTACCTAATCCCATAATTCACTTACCATAAGTAAACCTTTGTTGTCAGTGTCATTTTTTAGAGCAGTTAGTTCTTCTCTAAACAAATTTGGTTCCTGTTGCCAATTATCCTCCGAAAACCGTGCAAGGTTCCCATCTCGGATCTCCCAGAAACTATGCTGCTGGACAATGGCTCTATTCTCCCAAGCAAGGTTCCAAATGTGGGAGCCCTTGATGAGCCCTGACATTCAGATATAATCCCTCTCCTGCCAATTATTTGCATATTTATGCTTCCAAAGCCTAGCCCAAGGGGTGGCCGATTCCTTAAGCCACCTCCACCAAAGTTTGGCTCCCGAAACTCTGCTGACGATTTCAGGGTCATGAAGCACCAAACCACCATGGGCCTTAGGTTTGCAGAGCTTGTCCCAAAATACCAAATCCCACTTCTTTTTCTCTTCCCCTTTGCCCCAAAGAAAATCTCGTTGAATACTCTTGATTTTTTACATAACTCCTTTAGGAGCAGCAAGAGCTGAAAGCATGAAAATGGGTATAGCCTGTAGGACAGCCTTTGTAAGCACAAGACGCCCTACCAAATTCAAATACCTGCAAGTCCATTTCCTGAATTTGTCCTAAAGTTTATTAATTACCAATTCCCACACTCCCTTGCTTAGAGGTTTGTCAGTAAGACGCATTCCAAGGTATTTGGAAGGTAATTGATCCCTTTGAAACCCAAGAATTCTGGTGAGGTTCCTCTGAATAGCAATGTCAGTGTTAAAAAAGAATACCTTTGATTTTTCAAGGCTTACCTCTGTACCAGCAGCCAATGTAAAGTTGTTTAGGATTTCTTTAAAATCTCTGGCTTCCTTGACCATAGAAATGCCCTGCAACAATGTGTCATCAAAAAATTTTTGATGAGTAGAAGTAGCACCATACGGGGTAAGTTTCAAACCCTGGATTCTTCCTTCAGAATTTGAAATTTTGATCACTCTGCCTAGCCCTTCCATCATGAGAACAAAGAGGAAGGGGGAGAGAGGATCCCCTTGTCTGAGACCCCTAGAAGGCATAAAGGTTCTAGAGGGAGAGTCGTTAAGCAAAATGGAGAAACTGGTCATGGATACAAGGGCCATAACCCATCTTATCCAGTTATGTTCGAAGCCATAAGCTCTTAGCACTGCCCTGATGTAAGACCAGCTTAGCTTATCATAAGCTTTCGCTAGGTCAAGTTGCATGATCATACCAGCTTATTTATTACTCTTAAGAGAGTTTATCACCTCGTGAGCGTGTATGATGTTGTTGAGAATCTATCTTCCTTCCACAAATCCAGTTTGCTCCTCTGAGACAAGAGCAAGAAGAAGAGGCTTGAGTCTGTTAGCGATCACTTTGGAAATAATTTTGTACACGACATTACATAAGGCTATGGGTCTAAATCTGTCCAGTGGCGTAGCTTTTTCCTGCTTTGGAATCAAAGCTATGAAAGAGGCATTAAGAGCTTTCAAAACATTTTTGGATCTTATGGACTCTTCCACAACGTCAAGGATATCTTGTTTGACTATTTTCCAGCAAGATTTGAAGAAGTCCACATTGAAACCATCAGGGCCAGGAGCTTTCCCATTTTGCATCTCATTGATAACTTCACTAGCCTCCTCTTCAGACACTGGCTTGTTAAGGTTGTGGTTGTCTTCCCTAGTTACAAGCTTAGGAATGACCTTTGTGAATTTGTTAATGAACCGAGATCTGTCGACGAGAGGCTCCTCTGCAATGCTAAGGAAGTGTTGAACTAGGACAGATTCCATTTCTTTGTAAGAGACGAGCTCTTTCCCTTGAGAATCTTTAAGTTATGAAATTATGTTATGAGATCTGTGATCCAAGGTTGATCTGTGAAAAAACTTCACGTTTCTTTCTCCTTCTCTAATTCACTGCACCCTCGATTTCTGTCTCCAGAAAATCTCCTCTTGCATGCACCGATCATCCCATTCATTTTGAAGAGAGTCAACCTAAATTTTTCGTTCCTTGGTAAAACCTTCTAAGATGATGATTTGATTAATCTCCTGGAGTTTCTACTCAACTTCCCTTTTGGCTTTAAAAATATTACCGAACTCTTTTTTGTTCCAATATTTAAGCCTAGATTTGATGTGTTTAAGTCTTTGCTGCAACATGAACATTTTAGTGCCTTGAACGAGCATATCTTCCGTACACCATTTGTCAATATTGCTGGTGAAGTCAGGGTGAGAGAGCCAGACATTTTCAAACCTAAAAGGTTTGTTCCTCGGTGTACCCATAAAAGCAGCTTCAAGCTGGACAAGCCAATGGTCCGAGCCTCTGAAGGGAAGGATTAAGGCTGACATATCAAGGCCTGTGAGAAGGAGGTCCTCTGAGATTATGAATCTATCTATTTTAGAGGCGACTTGAGAAGCCCCTCCCTTTTTATTATTCCAAGTAAAAGTGCCATTTACTGTTTCAGTGTCCACTAGCCCCATGTTATTCATGAGGTTCTGGAAGGCAATGGAGTCTCTGCCTAGTTTTCTGGTACTGCCTTTTTTCTTTGTAAGAGATCTGATCATATTGAAATCCCCAACTAGAATCCAGGGCATATCAAGATATCTCTCTCTCAGCTTCTCAAGGGAGGTGAGAAGCTTAAGTTTGTCTTCTAGTTTTTGAGGACCATACACGTTAGTGATCATGTAGATCTCCTTATCACCCAAAGGTTGAATCACCAGCGATAGATAGTTCCTAGAAGCTTCAACATCCAGGATTCCAAGTTTTTGAGGATCCCATAGAGTAAGAATCCCACCTGCTGAGTTGTCAGCTTTAACCTCTAGATACCCATACTTAATTAACCATTTGTTGTGTATCTCTCTGATCTTGTCCATCGAACATTTTGTTTCCTGAATAAAAACCATATCTGATTTTTCTTCTTTCATTCAACTGCTAAGAGTTCTTTGTTTTCTTTTACTTCCTAGACCCCGAATGTTCCAGGTTGTAAGCTTCATTAATAAAGGTTTGTAAAGGAGTAACTAGTAAAATCCCTCATCTTACCTGAGCTAATCATAAGTCTCCCACATTTGGTCAGTAGCTCATTCTATTTTTTTCTTCCTCTTTTCCTACCCGAGTTCTTGGACGAAAGCATCGGTGTATCCTCCATCGTTTTCACTCCCATATTCTCCTGGCTATCATGGTTTCTTTTGACTCCAGAACACTTCGTTTGTGATCTCCATAGGAAGAGCTATTGAACCCTGTCAAACTCCTCTTTTGGCAGAGAGTCTACCCCTTTGGTGATTCCCCGCTCCACAAACTTTTCTAGATCTAAAGTATCCCTCTCTAAAATCCCCTGCATTTCTTCCGTTTTAGCCTCATTTTTTGTCATCTCATGGTCCCTACTGACCTCCATAATGCTTGGCATATCATCCTTGTGTTTTTTGTTTTCTAGTATAACCTCCATATTAGCATCCCTTTCCTTCTCAGTGGGAATATTCTCTGGTTCCTGGTTTGTCCTGTTGTTTTTGACTCCTTCTTCTAAGATCTTGAAGCTATTGTGGCTCGATTGTCCGTCTTCATTACTTTTCTTTTGGTTCTGCTTGCCTCCTTTCCCTTTACCCCTAACATTAGTAAAACCTTCAAGATCCTTGCCTGTCATGGCTTTCGTATTACTCTCCAGCTTGTTCAATGGGCAATCCCTGTATAGGTGCCTGTGTTCATGGCACTTACGGCACCTAAATGGGACATTTTCATAGTCCACCGCCTACACCCATTCCTTGTCATAGACTTCTAAAATGATTGCATCCGGAAGTGCCCCAGATAAGTCCATTTCCACACATATCCGGGTGAAGGAAGTGTATTTGCCTCTTAGAGTAGCATCTGAGATCTTTATAAAATGCCCTAGCTTGTTATTGATAACCTTTAGAGACTCCAGCATCCAATAACCTAAAGGAATGGAATAGAGTCTTATCCATACCGGCACCGAGGTGAAAGTTTCTCGTTCTGGGACAAAGTTCATTACCCATGGTCTCGTATAAAGGCCTACAAAAGCGTAAAAATAGGGTCCTCCCTTGAACACTCTCTCTTTATCCTCTAAGCTTTTGAACACCACCGTGAAGAAGCCCTTCGACCCAAGGTGAAGGTCAATTTCCCCCTTTGGTTTCTAGTGGTTCTTTATCCATGCTTGCAAAGCCTTCTCTGTTGACCAAATCCCCATAACTTTACAGATAATAGCATATTCCACCATGTGGTCTCTGTGCACCTATAGTGTTGGGTCACTTAAAATGACTCGAGGAATAGTGGTCGACTTGAATTTACAGACCCCTGATGTACTCATAGGAGCAACTTTCTAACTGATAATGTTTGTCCTCTTCTCCTTACTAGCTTCCTCATGATTCTCTTCCTGTCCTTGAGGTCTGATTGTTCCTGATTTTTCTATATTCTTAGCCTCTGTGACCACTTTTGTTGGTTTCTTGAAGAGCTACAATCCAACTCCCTTGCTTCTGTCTGTAACCACTTGACTGTAGGAGGGAGTTGAACTCCCTCCTCCACACCCTGCCATGGTGACCAGCGACAAAACCCTAAAGTAAAACTCTAGTTTAGATTGTCGACCTATCTAGAGCTTTCTTCCTTGAGCGACCTTATTATTTATATCATTAATTTTTATTCTTTGTATCACTTTTTTATTCTTTAATATTACCTTTTGTAATTTCCTTAATTTGAAATGTTTAATGTTTTCAATTTGAATTGATATTATATGTGCATAATAATATCAAAATATATATATAATTTCAATATGTAAATTGAAATATATATATAGTATTGAAATATTTTACTTGATATGAATATTTTATTTAATATCTATATTGATTTTTTGTTATTAATATTTTTTTTAATGTTACTTATCAATTCAACCATAAATTTAATTAATTTTTTTCTCTCTATAATAATTGATATATTATTTATTTTATCTAAAGTGCATAATGAGATATTTTATTTACAGTGATTATTAATTCCTACCATTTTTTAAAAATATATAAATATATTACTTAACATCAATATTAAAATATTTTATTTTAAACTTGCATTCAACTATTTATTTTTAAACAATAAAAAAATACACACCTTAGAAAGTGAAAATTATTTTTTTTGATTTATTGAATTTATATATATATATTATAAGTATATATATATAATAAAATGTGTAATGGACTTGGAATTGAGCCAACTTATTATTTATATTATTAATTTATTACTTTTTAATTTCTTTGATATTCTCCTTCATAATTTTTTTAGTTTATTTAAATAGTTTGATGTGTTGCATTTGACTTTATATTATATTTGTATAGTATTAATATAAATGTGCATAATTTGAATATTTGTATTGAGCAGACATTTTTTTTTTTTAATATTGAAAGCTTCATTACAACATCTTCCTTACATTTGAATACTTGAATTGTGCTGACAATAGTTTTCTCCCTTCATCTAATAGTTCATTACAACATCTCCCCCATACTAGGTTACAGAGTGCCTTTTGGCACAACAAGATTATCATAAAGTTTCTATATCATGGAGTATGATTAAAGTCTCCTTCCATTGATCTCCAATTTGATTAAAAGTAGCTAGGGTTTTTGGAGTAGAGAAACCTCATTGTATCATTTTCTCTCTCATAAATTGCTCTCACTTGTCCTCTTCCATAAAATTTTCTTTAAAGTCCATTAGCATTTGCCACATCACCATGTTCGTACTACCATGTGTCACATCCAAATGATGCCATGTGTCTTGATCAAAATATTCAAATTGACATAATTTTTGCATATGGATTTTGTTCGATGGGATTCAATTTGTGTTTCAATTGTCTCGTCAAACTCTTCTATATGGTGTCATTTCCATCAAATTTAGGCTTTTTGGATCCTCCTGGATCAAATTCACTGTTCTGGAGATCAATACTAGTTACATCCACAAAAAACCCACCTATATCTAGGTGAGTCAATGATCTTTCATGTAGAAATGACTACCAAGGATCAAGCATGTCAATATCGATGGGACTAGAACTCAAGTAAGGAGGATAGTAATAACTCCTCCCTACCACCTGAGCTACACCTACTTGACTACTAACTTTCAATTACTATACTAACTATATTAACTTTTAATTATTTTAATTATAATAAATTAACTTCTTTTTTAAATTTTTTTGTTTTATTTTGAAAAAATACCACTATAGTCCACCAGGGGCAACTCAATTAGTGATTGCCTCATTGTGAAGTTTGATGTAAACCATGAGAATCAATGTTAAAAACCTTGATGGATCAAACCAACAACAAAAAAATTACCTCTATAAAAAGAAATTCTTTTTTTCCTATATGATAGAATATACCATGGGGTTACGTTTTACTAAAACCACAAGCCTATAAACCACCAACCATAAATTCAAAATTACTCTTCCTTCCTTTTCCTTGTTATTTCCTTTTAATACCATGGGTTTTAATACCATGGGTTTTGAAACCATGTATATATATATATAATATATATATATTTATATATATAATTTATATATAATATATATATATATATATATAATATATATTATAGTAATATATTATATAAAATAATGAATGAATGATGTTGATTTTTACACCTAAGGACCCAACTTAAATATGGCCTCGGGTGCCTTTTAATGAGGGGTCATGATCCTTAACCATGCCCCTTTAGATACTTATTACATTTATTTATTACTACGTAACAATATATTTTTTTTTTTATACATAACAGAGGAGCATTGTCCTTAGTGTTCACACCATTTAAGTGTCATTCTCAACAACATTACACTATCCCAACTGTCCTTTTCAACAACACACCATTCCAAGTGCCTTCTGTTCTCTACACCAATCAACAAACTACTTTTTTTCTATTACACCAATGTCATTTCTCTTGCATATCAACCACATCTTTCATGTCCTTTTCCTTTCCCACCACTTTAACACTGTCATTTTCTTCATAGCCTAGCCACTTCCAAACTCACGACATTCTCTCTAATGCCTACATCATGAAATTGCATGAACATGTGTTATAAACATTTTCTAATAGATAATAACTTTTCCATAAGAATTTTCCAAAGGAAAACATGCATTTCAACTTATGAAATTTTCAATTCAATATTGATCAAGGTGGATCTCTAAAAAGTACCAATGGCATGGTATGAAGGCTCAAAAACTTACAGTGGCGGAAACCCCATAAATGTAGCATCAGATCGAAGTGCTTGTCATCCTGATTCCAACGGTGTGAACGACACTCAAATCTGAGTTCATATGAAGAAGTTAGAGCAAGTCAAATATCAAGTTTGACTTGGACACGTGACAAGAGGAAGTGACGTGGCATAACTCTTCAACAAATGGGGAAGCGCCAAGTGGTAGGCCACCATTGGTCCCACATTTTGCTTATTGCAGAAGATAGAGGTCAACGGTTTCAAATCTTCCCGAGGCAAGAAAAGTTGTGATGCAATAATTGCATATCGCAATCGCAAAAGGCAAGTTTTTACGAAGTGTCCCCCAGCATGATCCCAGTTTGCGATATCATATATCACAGATCGGAGGTGGATCAAGTGTTTACGAATTGGCCCCTGAAAGAGTCAGGTTGTGATGCGATGTATCGCAATCACAGTTCGCAAAAGGGGAGCATTTTTATGGAGTACCAACCCCAGTTCCTGCCGATTGCGATTTGCGATGAGGCTTCGGACCTGATATACTGTGAACTGTGTTTAATAAGACCGTCAGGCCCACTGTCATCTCAGGGCGCCTATTGTAAAGGCTTGAGTCTGTACGTCGGTGGAAAACGCCAATTTTGATTTGCAATGAGACTAATTGCACTGATGGATTATTCTGTCGTTTGAGGGTCAATGCAAAAACAGCCCATGGACTATTTTTCTATGTTTGACAGGGTTGTTACAACGTACTATTCAGGGGCTCGATTATCTCTGCCTGAAACAAACCCGATATCTAATACTTGTCATCTATTGGGAACTACCCAAGAATTGAGGGGTTAGCCACCAAGTATATATATTGGACTAATAGCACAGGAAAGAGGAGGAGATTGGCCGATAGTTCATAACATTGTACGTAGCGGTAACCCGACCTGGCAGCAGGGGCTGGAAACTCGCCTTAAGCAGTAGGGAGGTTCTAAGAAGGTGCAGGAAGCCCGATTATCCGAATTGGGTGTTTGGATAGACGTTTTTGCATGATTTTTCTCCAGGATTCCAGTGGTACTGTCTGTTTCTGAAGCTGGGCTCTCCATTCTTCATCCATCTTCCAAATTGGAGGTATAAGGATTGTAATTGAATGTTTCTTGTATTTTTATCTCTTTTTATGCCACCTAATGAAAGAAGGCCTCCCCACTATTGAGCAGGGCCCAAAGACGTAGTCCAAATTGGACGAACTCCGTAATCAAATCTTTGTGTCATGGTTTTCTTTCTTATTGTGTTATTTCCGCATTGTTTTATGTGATTTTAAGTTCCATGGTTAATAAGCTTTGTTTCGTGTAATTCTGATGCATCTATAAGTAAAAGATCTTGGATCAATGTTGGTATCAGAGTAGGGATTGTTGATGTGAATTGCATGAGTATATGCTAACCCGAAACAAGCTGCGAAAAGGAGAAGGAACGCTTAAGTCCTTTGATCTTGAAGTAGGACGTGCACAATGAAGAAGAAACATGGCAAATCAAGAAGCTCGTTGGGAAGAGGAACAAAATTTCCGCAAGGTATTCTACAATATGGCAGAGAAACTGGACAAGATGTTTTCAGAGTATGTGAAGGTACTTGGGCATGAGAAGCAAGATGTCGATGACAATAGATCAACAAATCATGAAGGTGGTGGAGAAGAGCCTCCTCCCTCTCCTTCTTCAAGTGAATAGCTCTCATCACTCTAATCATGATTCCAAACACACATCTAAGAGACCATTCTTCAAGCTAGATGTAAAGTTTGACCCGCCCATGTATAATGGAGAGTGTAGTGCAGAAAAAATTAATAATTAGATAAGGCAGATATAGGTCTATTGCATGATTTAGCAAATCAAAGAAGATGAGGCAAAGGTCCAATTAGCATCTTTTCGGCTGAGTGGCACTGCTCTCGTTTCGTGGGAGAGAAAGTTGCAGAATGGCAGCAAAAAGTCGGGTAACCTTCTTTCCTCTTGGTCCAATTTTATTTTTGCATTGAAAGACCAATTTTACCCTTTGGGTAATAAACAAAAGGCACTAATGGAATGTAAATATATAAGGCAAGGTAAAAAGAAAAAATGTGCAAATCTTCACTAAATAATTTCGAAAACAAGCATTGAATGTGGGCATCTCATTAGATTTGCCTGAAATTGTAACTAAGTATGTTGGTGCACTACATAGTTACATAAGACATTCATTGTTATTGTTCAAGCCTACTACGATTGTTGTGGCCATCGTAAAGGGATTCATCATGAAAGATGAGGCAAGAATGAAGATATGATCAAGCCAAGAAAACACTGTTCAACCCTCAACATGGAAAATTCCATAAGAAAGGCAAGGGGAAGGCTAAGAAGACCGTCGCAACCAAGAAAGAGGATGGAGCAACACCATATTACACGCATTGCAAAAGAGAAGGTCATGACGAGGACCATTGTTGGAAGATCATCCAGACCTGAGACTAAAGAGATTCAGCGGAAAGGGACAGCAGAAGACAGTGGAAACAACATAGCAGGATCTTGGATCAGATTTTGACGATGAGACATTGATCACAGCCATGGGTGCAAAAGTTACTACTTCTATTAGTAATAATTCTAATTCAATGGAAATTATTTGAATGAGCCTGTAAGTAATGAGAGAAAGAGAATTGAATTATTCCACATTAGAGTTATTATAAAACACACAAAGGTGGAAACTCTATTCGATTCAGGTTCCCAAGAAAATTTAATCTTAGAGTCCTTAGTGAAAAAGTTAGGCCTCGAAACTAAGCCTCATCTGAGTCCATACCCGCTTGGTTGGGTAAACGAAAAAGTAAAATTACAAGTGACCAAGTAATGTAGGGCCAGATTTGTTATTGCTTCCAAATTAGTGAATGAGGTAAAGTTAGATGTTGTGCCTTTGGATATATGTGGAATTATCTTGGGAAGTCCATATCTATATGACAAAAAAGCAGTTTTTTGTCGACACGAAAACAAATATCACCTCACGAAGGATGGGGTAGACTATATAATCATAGCTCATCATATGAAAGTTAGTGCTAGCCTTGTAAGTGCAAGACATATTAAATGACTAGTTAATTCCAGCAAAGGGAGCAAAAGAGGCCAAGATGGATGACACTCTCAAAGGTTGTGATCCTGATCATAAGAAAGAATTGTTTGAAATTATTTCTTACTATGATGGATTGTTTCAAGAACGAAGAGGATTGCCCTCAAAACGGGAAATCCAACATGAGATCCATTTACAACAAGATGCTCCTTTAACGAATATTGGAATGTACAGGATGGCTTGTATCAAGATGGAGGAGATCAAGAAACGGGTGTGGGAGTTGCTAAATCAAGGGGTCATTAGACCTGATTCTTCTCCCTGCACTCACCGATCATGTTGGTGCCAAAGAAAGACGGCACATGGATAATGTGTGTAGACTACAGGGCGCTAAACAAAATGACGGTGAAAAATCGATACCCTGTCCCTTGTATTGATGAATTATTAAATCAATTGAAAAATGTTGTCTACTTTACAAAATTGGATTTGAGTAGTGGATATCACCAGGTTAGAGTTGCAAAACAAGACATTTAGAAAACTGCATTCAAAACCAAATAGGAGTCATTCGAATGGATGCTGATTCCATTCGAACTGTCGAATGCTCCGGCCAGTTTATAAGGGTAATGAATGATTTGTTTAGGCTTTTTCTTGATAATTTTTTGCTTGTATATCTAGATAGTATTCTTGTTTATAGTAGGACATGGGATGAACATGTATGTCATGTGAAGAAAGTGCTTGATGTTCTGAAAAATGAAAAATTGTATGTAAAATTGTCAAAGTGTGAGTTTGGGAAGATCTCTCTGGTTTATTTAGGTCACATAGTCAATAATGGGCAATTGAAAATAGATCCCTCTAAAGTAGATGCGATTATGAAATGGCATGAACCCACAAATGTTACAGAGGTCAAAGATTTTTGGGTGTGGTACAATATTGGAGAAGGTTCATTGTGAACTTCTTTGTTATCACAACCCCCTTACATGCATTGACAAGTGTGAAGCAGGCCTTTCAGTGGGGAGGAAAACAACATAAATCCTTCGACACGCTGAACGCGAAGATCAGCACAGCACCAGTGTTAGCCTTACCAGACCTTCAACAAACTTTTGATATTGAAACAAATGCCAACGGATATGCCATGGGTGTTGTATTGATGTAGCAAAGGAAGCATGTATGTTACCATTCGGAGACTTTCTCCAAGGTTGTTGTGAATTATCCCACGTACGACAGGGATAATATGAAATTACCCTGTCGTACGTGGAAAATATGAAAGTATGCAAGCATATTTCTTAAGGATCATCGAGATCAAGAACGATCTCCTATCTATTGGGAAAGTAATTCCTAACAGGGTAATGACACTCACAACTCTTGGAGGACTACCATCTAAATGGTATATATTCAGGACTACTCTTCTGAACAATAATGTAATTCCTAGATTTAAGAAATTAATGGTGAGATGCATTCAAGAAGAAACAAGGATGGAAGAGAAAGAAATGCCCATACTTAAAGGGCATCCCGCTGCCTTTTCTTCTCATGCTAAAAGAAGAAACAATTCAGGGGCTAAATTCAAAGGAAAGGTTGTACCAAAGGGTGGAATAAAAGGACAATGTTACAATTGCAATAAAACAGGTCACTATGCAAGGGAGTGCCCTGATAAAAGGGACTCACACCGGGACGATGATCAAAATCCCTCTCATGGCAATCAAAGGAATGGCAGGTCTAATGGCAAAGGAAAAAGCAGTGCCGGAAATCAAGGAAGAGGAAAACCATTCAAGAAGGTAAGAAATTCCAGGTATGAATCTAACACCGTTAACAATAAGCAAGATGAATATTATCTACTAGCAGTTCTATCTACCTCTGCTCCCCCGGACTCGTTGGGAAATTGGCTTATTGATAGTGGTGCCTCAAGGCACTTCACTAGTTACAAAGAAGCTCTCTATAATCTGATAGAGAAGGAAACCAACCTGGAATTTGTTCTTGGAGATAATTCAAAATATCCCATCAAAGGAATAGGAAATGTCACTCCTAAATTGAATTAGGGTAATACAACCCACCTACAAGATGTATTATATGTACCTGATCTCAAAAAGAACATGGTGTCCATTTTGGCTATGGAAGACAAAGGCTACAAGGTGGCCTTCAGCGATGGCAAGGTACATGTATGGAAAAATAATATTAAATATGCCTTCACTCTTGGGTTTTGAGTTGATTCATTATATCAGGTCGGAGGAAGTCCACTAGGTGTCATGTCTTGTGACACATCTCTTCAGTCCGAACTATGGCATCGGAGGTTTTCTCACCTTCATTATAAAGCTCTACCCGATGTGAGACAAATGGTGACAGGGATGCTCGAATTCCGAGTAGAACAAGAAGGTGTATGTCCAGGATGTTCCGAAGGAAAGCTCAAAAGGGGACCATTCCCCTCAAGCCAAAGCAAGACCTCTGATATATTGCAGTTGGTTCACTCAGACATATTTGCTATGATGCATGTGAACTCCTTGGGAGGATATTCATATTACCTCACTTTTACAGATGATTATTCTCGCAAGACTTGGATATACTTCTTAAAAAAGAAGGTGAAATGTTCTCCTGGTTTCGACACTTCAAAGCCTTGATCAAGAATCAAACCGAGAAGAAGATCAAGACCTTAAGGAGTGATAATGGGACTGAATATGAATCCAATGAGTTTCATGACTTTTGCAATGAGGCTGGCATTAAGAGGGAGACTACTACATCATATACTCCTGAGCAGAATGGTGTGGTGGAAAGGAAGAACCGTACAATTGTAGAAGATGTTTGTGCTATGCTCCATGATCAAAGACTTCCAAAGTTTTTATGGGCCGAAGCTGCAAACAACGTCGTATATGTACAAAAATTATGCCCTCATCAAGCATTGGGTTTCAAGACTCCTGAAGAGATGTTCACTAGTAAGAACCCTGACGTATCTCATTTTAGAATTTTTGGAAGCCCTGTATATTTTCATGTGCCGAAGGAGAAAAGGAATAAATTGGGTGCATCTGGAAAGAAAGGAATCTTCATGGGCTATAGCGAAAATACTAAGGGCTATAGAATCTATGAGGTTGGTCAAAGAGAAGTCAAGATTAGCCATGATGTCACTTTTGATGAAGATATGGCTCTTAGCAAAGTAGGAAATCTTCCTACTCTAAGGGGATCCAAAGATGCTAACACCAGGGAACCGAAGGAAAAGGAAGATGAGACGTTGCCCGATGTGGAAGAACCTATGGATCCTATTGTTCCTCCTCCGCCTGAGCCCTCCTCTTCTAGGAAGAGGCCTTCATGGCTTAGGGGGACACTTGATGATGCTGAAGGACACATTTCACCCCGAGGAACCTTCCGTGAAAGTAAGAAGCTAAACAGGTATCAGGGATACCTGACCATCATGAGCACGATCATCCAAAATGAGCCTTCATCATTCACAAATGTTGTCAAGCATCAAGTATGGAAGGATGCTATGACCGAGGAATATGAGTCCATTATGAAGAACGATGTCTGGGATGTGGTCCCCAGACCCCAGGACAAAGCAGTTGTCACTTCAAAATGGCTTTACAAGATAAAGCATTTAGTTGATGGAAGTACGGAAAAGTATAAGGCTTGTTTTGCCGCCCGTGGCTTCTCCAAAAAGGAAGGTATAGACTATGATGAGATATTTGCACCTGTTGCCCAATATACCACCATCCGCTTGATCATAACCCTTACTGCTTTGCAAGGATGGAACCTATATCAGATGGATGTCAAGACTGTGTTCTTACATGGTTCAATCAAAGAAGAGGTCTATGTGGAGCAACTTGAATGATTTGAGATTTATGATCAAGAACCTCATGTGTGCGGGTTGAAGAAGGCTCTCTATGGGCTAAAGCAAACACCCCGAGCATGCTATGAGAGGATTGATAGCTACTTGATGAAGTTGGGATTCACTAGGAATGAAGCCAACCCTAACCTTTACTTTAAGGTTATAGATGAAAAGCCTCTCATACTGGTGCTTTACGTTGACGACCTCTTTCTAACAGGTGCAGACCCTCTCATTCACGAATGTAAGAGGGAGCCAGCTTCTAAGTTCGAGATGAAATACCTAGGACTTATGCATTACTTCCTAAGACTAGAAGTCTAGCAAAAACAGGGGAGATTTTCATATCTCAAGGAAAATATGTGATGAAGATATTGGAAAGATTCGGCATGGTGGACTGCAAGCCAGTAACTACCCCGATGGAGCTTGACTTCAAGAAGTTAAGCGGTAGTGCTGCCGGACCTATTTTACGAAATGCTACCAAGTATCGTCAACTCGTCGGAGCATTAATGTTCTTGGTGAACTCCCATATAGATATATGCTTTATAGTCAACACATTGAGTCAACATATGGTTGAGCCTCACCACTTACATTGGATTGGTCCCAAGAACCTGCTGAGATATCTTCGTGGCACAATCACTCATGGGTTGAGATACACTATCAGAGATGTGAGACTACTTGGGTATATTGATGTGGATTGGGAAGGCAATGTGGTGGACTGGAAGAGCACTTATGGGTTTTGTTTCTCATTGGGATCTGCCTTGATGTCTTGGATGAGCAGGAAGCAGAATTCAGTGGCTTTGAGCACCATGGAGGCAGAGTACATTGCTGCTAGCATGGCCTATGAAGCAGTCTGGTTGTGAAATCTCTTAAGTGAGTTGTTTGGATTTACATTGGATACCATCGTGATTCCATGTGACAACCAAAGTGGGATCCGTTTATTAGAAAATATCGTATTTCATGATCACTCCAAGCATATTGATATCAGGTACCACTATATTCGAGATATGGTGCAGCGAGGAGCAATAAGGCTCCAATATATCAGTACAGATGAACAGGTCGCCAACATTCTGACAAAGCCCCTAGGAAAGGTCAAATTTGTGAATTTCCGAGAACGACTTGGTGTCGTTCAGAGACCCTCTGATGAGGGTCGAGTATGATGTATTGAGTTCTGGGAGCTCCAGGGGGCATGGGGTACTTCTTGGAGCAACATGAGACCACAGGGCGACTCACCATCCCCTGGTGGTGCACTATATATAGGGTAAAGGTTCAACCTTCCACTATGACACCCCGTGGCAACTGTGGAATAGGATGATTAGTTCTTGTGTGGGCTAGGATGATTCGTTCTCCGTGGCGACTATGGAGTAGGATGATTAGTTCTCCTATAGGCAAGGATGATTATTTCTCCATGTCATCCACTGGACAGGATGATTCATTCTCCTATGGACAGGATGATTAGTTCACCTATCGAGGCATCCTACCCATGCAATCCGGGACTCATGGGAAGTACCTCTCATATGATCAATGAGCAGGGAAATGAGGATAGGGACCATAGTAGTTCTATCGATGGACACATTGTTGTATCTACCGTACTCCCTATGCTAGGATGACCTCCATTGATCTGGGATCAGTGAGAGTGGTACACACTTTGAGATTGACTTCGGGTCAATGGAGGATGGTATGATACATCCTCGATCATTTCTTCTTCTTCATATTTCAAGCAGAGCAAAACAGAATAAAGCAGAGTAGAGTAGAATGGGGTCAATCTGTACAGGATAGTGCATTTGATGGATGGAGAGTAGTGACAGTCTGACAGATTGTAGATGAAGTTCTCCCTAGTTAAGAGGGAGTGTTAAAATTGGCAACTAGAGCTAAACTCCATGTGGGTCACCTTATTTATGGCTACTGATATTTTTCTTAGATTCCTCTCGTCGAGAGGTGTAGGATTGATCTAAAGATCATCGGATACCATTAAGTATTTATGAAGATATGAATTTATTTTGATTATGGACAATTTGTCAAGTCGACCAGCAACTCATGTATGCTTAGAAGCCGAACTGTCATGTCTATTCAACCTCAACATTTTGCATATAAATACAAGGAGAATTCTCCTCATTTGGACACTTCACTCTAACACACATCTCTCTCTCTCTCTCTCTCTCCCCTGTGCAGAAAGAGTCTCTCTCTCTTTCTCACACGTGTGGCTGAAAGGAAGACATCCTAGGGCAAAGAGGACGCAGAAACAAGCCATCAAGTCATCTTTAACTATAATTTACCAGCGTTGACCTTCCAAGAAGTGCGGATTGGGTGTGGTTTCCTCTCCTAGGCAAGAAGCAATTTTTGGCACAAAAATCGAGGTGATATGACCTCAGGTTTGACCGGTATTGACTGCCCTAGTTTAGGGCTGCAGTTAACTTCAGAAATTTTCACTTTGACTGAACTTTTGGGGTTGTTCTAGGGTTGTTTCTGCAGGTTGTTCAAGGACAAGTTGACCAGAAATTGACCAAGTATTTTAGAGGTCAATTTCAGCTAGTTTGACCAAGTTTGACTTTGCTGATCTAGGGTTTGTTGTTCCTGATATAAAATTACATAATTCAGATTTTATACTATTTCTCTCTACTGAATTATTGAAGATAAAAGAAGATTTGATCAAAGGGTTTCCCCAAATTGTGGTTTGTCCTTGGCTAGCTGCCACATCTTGTGTCTCTTGTCTTGGCTTGTTTTCGGTTGATCATTTAATGTTCTAACTGCACTTTACTTAATGTATATGTGATTGCTAATTTGTGGCTAATAAAAAGAAAAATAAGTAAATTTCTCTAAGCATAGAACATACCATAATTTAACAAGAAGCCATGTTCAAAAAACATGAGACTCTTCTCATAATGTCTGCCTGTTTGTAGATTTTAATATTCCCAAATTTTAACATTGGCTTACATTCCATACCATATATAAGTCATTCAACCTACAATCTGCATTTTCACTCAACCAAACAATGTTGGTTTCTTATGCATAAAATCCTTTCAACACAACATTTCAATAGCCATTAAATTGGTTTTCAAGCTTGTCAAATAGTGAATCATTCAATCATGTTTAGCTGCATATTATGAAAATTGAAAGGAAATTATCATTGCATTACATACTTATAGAGTATCATATCAACCATTCCAGAGAATTCATACGAAAATTAGAACTTTGATGCCAACTAAAAAATTTAGCTCATTACTTAGATTTTCGTATTCACTCTCTCCACTAAAATATTCATCTTAGATTTTATTAGCAGTCACTTTTCCCACTTTACTTTTTGTGGGGAAAATGATTCACATCATTCACTTCAACAGTTGACCTTGTCCTGAAGATGAACCACATTCGTTGGTTCGAAACGTCAACCTAATCCTAATGATGTGATTAATATGAAAGACATTTATCTACAATATGGATCACAAAAGCCTCAGATCTAACATTATTACCCTACACGGAAGGGAAATGGTTGATAAAGCTCGGAAATTTGAACGAGATCGACTACAAGTGGCTAAGAAGAAATCTGATCTTACATTTCTCAAAATATGTAGGGATGCATCGTTGGTTCCAGTGTTTGCGTGTATTTCTCATTATTTAAACCATTCTAAAAATCGATCTATTTTTCTTAAAAATAGTCTATCTCTAATTAGGTCAGAGATTTGTAAATTAAGGAGGGATCTAGACTTGCTTTCTCATAAGCTTCTCTTTCTTCATTTGGATCTCGCAAGCAGTATCTTTGGTTTTCTTTCGGGAGTTAGTGAAGGTGGTTCTGGTGCAAAAGCTCGTCATATGGAAGAGATCTAGAAGATCAAACACTCTGCCAAATTTGACAAAATGTTGAAGGTCATCTTTCATCCATCGATTGTCTCTTGTCCATCAGCTGATCAAGTATCCTCGACTCCAACAACCAGCAGAATAAGAGAAGAGTAGATATCGGCCCTTGGTGCATAGGTTCACAGACAAGATTCGAACTAGGCTCCCTCTCATCAATCGAACCTGGCTCCCTCTCATCAATCTGCAATGATGGTCAAGTCTGATTCTGATCCTACTCATTCCGACTCTGCAGCATGAGTCTTTGTCCCTTCTGCTCTCTCTGTTTCTTTAGATTTCTCCCTCTCCTCTCTTGATCCATTCCACAACGTTCCCTCTGACCGTGGATCAATCCTATTAGGTGATTTTCTTCACCCTCCCTCATCGATTATGTTTGTTTCATCCTCTCCTTCCTTCCTCGATGTTGAATCCTCATCAATAAAGTCTGAGAGTTCCTCATAAACAATCTCGTCTTCTTCCTCTACGCTTGAATCCTCTGTCTTTACTTTGAATCTCCTGGTCCCCGTCTAGCCTCATTTCAGTTATCTCCACCATGCCCCATCATCCAAACCTGAGTTATGTTGTCCGATGCCCTTTCAGTTTTTTCACCCTCCTTTTCGCCTTTGACCCAGCCAGCATTGCACTGTCAGGATGCCTTTTCACCTTTGACCTGCTCCATTTCAGCCTTACCTTTGACCTGTTCGTCAATGAATAGGCTTGGTGTTTGTAATAATCGTAATATTATTAATGTGAATAATGGCGACAACAATAATTATAATATTAATAATATAATACTAAATAATAACAATATTATTAACAACTTGAACATTAATAACAGTTTTAACATTGATAATAATAATAATAAGTGGAATACTAATGATAATAATAACAGCAACTTCTCCTCATCTCTTCCTTCTTATAAGAACGTTGTAAACCTTTCCAGTTCTAATTTCGATCCCTCTATCTTTAGTCTCCTTAATAAAGGGCTTAATTTTGCCCTTGCCCCTAAGAAGGTTCACATCAATGACATTATTTGTAACAATGAATATGGTATTAGGGACCTTCCAGATAATATCAAGGAGGCAATTAGGCAAGATTGTGCTATTGTTCTTAAGAAGGCTAAGCCTCCCAAAGGAAACCTTAGCAGAGATGAGCTTCTCGCCCTTAAATCCCTGCAGGAGAACCCTGACATTGTCATCCTAAAAGCTGACAAAGGTGGGGTTGTCGTCATTTTGGATAAGTCTGACTATGTCAACAAAATGGTCAACCATCTCTCTAATAGTGGTTGTTATGTCAAGCTTAAAAAGAATCCCATTAAATATCTTTCTAGGGATGTAACAACAACCATTAAGTCGAACTTGTCTCTTAATCCTCTTTCCAGAAAGCTCATTGAGAGCAATCTCCTCACCCCTAGAATTTATGGCCTTCCCAAGATCCATAAATCTCGGGCCCCCTTAAGACCTATTGTTAACACAATATGTGGGCCTACTTATCTTCTTGCTAAATTCTTAGCTCTTAAACTCAAACCTCTTGTTGGTCGAACTGATTCCTTTGTTAAGGACTCTCCATCCTTTTTTAAGGAATGGAAAGATGTAAAGCTAGACCCAGGGGACCTGCTTGTTATTTTTGATGTTGTTTCCCTTTATACTAAAATCCCCATTCAAGAAGCCATTGATGTCATAAGTCGGATTACTGACCAAGACACTTCCAAATTGGTTGGCCTTTGCCTCACCTCAACTTTTTTCAGTTTCCAAGGTGAATTCTATGAGCAAACCTGCGGTGTTGTGATGGGTTCCCGTCTTTCCCCTATTGTTGCTAACCTTTTTATGGAATATTTTGAGACCAAGGCCTTGGCCTCTGCTAAATTTTTCCCTAAGAATTGTTGGGTTGTGTTATATTCTTTCCACGTAGTTAACGGGGGTTTGAAGGGCACTCGTAACCCCACTTTATGGGGTCCGAGGTAGCGCCCCAAAAAAATTTGGTTTTCGACCCTATGTTAGGTTTGGCGGACCCACCTATGGTTTTGTGCATGATTTTCGCACATGTTTTTTGGACGCGATGGTTTTCAATCCATGGTATTGGACGCGATGGTTTTTTGTCCATGGTATTGGACACGATGGATTTTCAGTCCATGGTATTGGATGCTTCGGCATGTATAAATATGTATTGTAACATTGAAAGGAATATAATGAAAAATCAAGCTGGTAGTCCCGCTTTTGGGATCCAAGGGAAAATCTTTGTGTATATGTGTTTTATGTGTTATGATCTCGCATTGTTTATTTTCTGTGTTTTAGAATTCGTATGTAGGTAATTTCTGTACAGGGTTAAAACCTACATTTGGTATCAGAGCCAGGTTTTGGCTTCAAGGGGACGCCTTTGTTGCTGAGGGGTTTTGCTCGGGCCTGTGGTAGACCCTGTTTAGTGGGAGATCTGCAAGATCAATTCTGGTGGTGAAAGAAGATGGTGAGTAGTGGAAAGATAGAGATTGAAAAATTTAATAGTCAGAGTTTGAGCTGTGGAAACTCAATATGGAGGCTCTGTTGGTGGATAAAGACCAGTGGATCGCGGTAGAGTCGGG
>APFE031574009.1:84967-99539 GCA_000404065.3 Pinus taeda | reverse complement strand
TTTGTGCATGATTTTCGCACATGTTTTTTGGACACGATGGTTTTCGGTCCATGGTATTGGACGCGATGGTTTTCGGTCCATGGTATTGGACGCGATGGTTTTTCGGCCCATGGTATTGGATGCTTCGGCATGTATAAATATGTATTGTAACATTGAAAGGAATATAATGAAAAATCAAACTGGTAGTCTTGGTTTTGGAATCCAGGGGAAAATCTTTGTGTATATGTGTTTTATGTGTTATGATCTCGCATTGTTTATTTTCTGTGTTTTAGAATTCGTATGCAGGTAATTTATGTACGGGGTTAAAACCTACAAGAATTGGAAGAGGTTTGTTGATGACACTTGCGTTGTTTGGCCCTATGGTCGCGAGAAGTTGGATCTGTTTCTAAACCACCTTAACTCCCAATCTGAATCCGTCAAGTTTGAGATGGAAGTGAAGATGGACAGTTTCCTTCCTTTCCTTGACATTCTCCTCTCCAGAATGGAAGATGGTTTTGTTACTCACCAAGTTTTTCGTAAAAAAACTCACACGGAACAATATCTTCATGCTAGTTCTCATCATTTTCCTGCTCAGAAATTTGGTGTTCTCAACACCCTTGCCACTCGCGCTCTGAGAATCTCTGATGAAAAACACCCAGAGTAGGAGAAATCCCATCTCCTTGAAGTTTTTAAAAATAATGGGTACAACAGAACTCAGAGCCTCAAGGCCTTTCTAAGAGCCTGTAAGGAGTCCAGAGTTAAAATTTCTTGGGTTGATCCTATCTGTAAGGTTCATCTCCCATTTATTCAAGGGACCAGGGATAGGGTTTCCCATATCCTTAGACGGAATAATGTTTCCTCTTCGTTCAAACCTCTAAGGACCATTAGGAATTCTCTTGGTTCAGTTAAAGACCCTATCGACCCAAAGGACATGAAAGGCGTTTACTTGGTTCCATGTTCCTGTGGTACTCCATATCTTGGAGAAATGGGTCGATCAATTAACCAAAGGATCCATGAGCACGCAACAGACATTAGACACAATCATTCCCGCTCATCAGGTCTAGCTGAGCATGCGGAGAAATCCAAGCACCATGTCTGTATTGATGATTCTAGTCATTGCTACAGTTGACCATCTCCACCATAGGAAGATTAGGGAGGCCATTGAGATTGAAAGGCATGCTAGGAATCTCAACAGAGATGATGGTTGGAATTTGAGTAAAAGTTGATTTTGAACCTCTTCTTATGATCCTCCTATCTCCCTTTCCCTCTTTGTTTGTCTTTTTTATGTTTGTACTTTATATGATGTAATTTGCCTCCTCTCTTTATCTTATATCCTCACTTTGATTCGTTTTTCACCCCCTTTTTTACTTAATTAAAATCAATTATTAAATTCCTATTTACTTCAATAATACATAGCCTCTATAATATATAGATCTATACCTTATTAGTTTTTTATATTATTTATAAAACTCCTTGCATCTGTTTTTAACCCTTATTTTTTATGATTATTATAACAATATATTATTCCTTAATGTTATTGTATAACTAAATTTAGAATATTAATTAATCCATAACCCTTTTAGATTAACCTTATTCGTTACATTTGAGATTTTGCTAGATTTAAATCTCTTAACCTTATTATTTTTAATATTACATAGCAACTAGTATTAACTTATTCTCAAACCAACCTTATAACTTTATTATTATTTAATAACATTATTTTATCAATTGCTTATTCTTAACCCCCCTTATTGTTTCTCTTAACAAGATCCATACTTCTAACTTTTACTTTATAACTAAAATTAATTTTTTTTAATAATTTATAACTAATTTTAGAATATTAAATTTATAAATATTAAATCTAACTTTTTAAATAAAAAGTTTATTTACTTGTTTTGACTATTCTCCAACGGCTAGTTTTCAACCGCTAACTTTGGGCAATGATGCATCCTTACCATTTATTCATGAAGATTGTATGATTTTTTCACCTTGTCTTGAGGATGAACCACATTGGTTGGCTCGAAACGTCGACTTAATCCTAATGATATGATTAATCCAAAAGACATTTATCTATATTTTTTCAAAAATATTAACAATCATTGCTTTCCATGACACCTAGTCTTATCAATGCTTGTCCACACAATCATGCATGCATTTGGTGCCTCAACTACATATATAACAAATGTACCATGCAATATGATATGTACCATTGGCCCATTCACATGTCCATGCATTAATCTGGATTTATGTAGGAATTAAATGAAATACAATTATAAACAAAAACATAGAGTAATAGCAAAAACAGAACTTTAATTCATTAATAAAAAAGTACTGAAAATTGTTACATCCAGAATGGAAATAAACTAGTTCAGACGATGGTAGCTTATCTCTAAGAAGAGATGTGGTGGCTACATGCCTTTTGAACTATGTTACAATGAGGCTCGGAGGCCTTTTTATAATGGGAAACTCTAAAAATCTGAAAACCTAACCCTAGGAGATGAAGTACCAAAAGCTTGTGGGCCCCATTGGGGTTAGTTGGAATGCCAACTTCGTCGGGTCGTAACTTTGCCATATGATCTCCATTTGACTATCATAATACCTCGTTTCGAAGATCTCCAAGAGGAGGCTAAAAGAGGATAAACAAATCGATTATATACCTTGTCGATATCTCTATTTTCCTGTATAAATAAATAAATAAAAACTCGTCTTTTACGCCTTTAAAAAAAAAATGTCTCTCTGTTTGACTATCTTTCGAAGATCTCCAAGAGGAGGCTAAAAGAGGATAAACAAATCGTTATATACCTTGTCAATATCTTCGTTTTCTTGTAAAAAACAAAAACAAAAACAAAACAACAACAAAAAACAAAAAACAAAAAACAAAAAACAAAACAAAACAAAACAAAAAAACAAAAAACAAAAATACAAAAATACAAAAACAAAAACAAAAAACAAAACAAAACAAAAAAACAAAAACCAAAAAACAAAAAAAACGTCTTTTAGGCCTTTAAAATGGCTCCAGAAGTTTAGGACTTGAAAAACTGCCAAAAATAGTAAGTTGTGCTATAATTAAGGAAACTGAAAGAAACAATGGTGGGGGTCCTAGTGGACTAGGCGGGTGGACACCAATATCCACCTTGATCAGTGCTCCCCCTTAGGAAGAAAAGGTCCCTATTGCGTTGAGTGCCTCCATGAGATGGGGAAACTTCTGGTAAATGTTTTCCCTGGTCAACCACTTTCCTTGGTACAGAAGTTGGCCAGTTTTGACAACCCAATATAGTTGGATCTTTTGTTGTCAAGTAGCCTTGATCTGTGTGTCCATAATCTGATCAGTTGTGGCCTATTCCATGTAGTCTGGGTTGAGCTATGTTGGTATTAGTTGTTCTACAATGTTTGATGTGTCTAGCAATGGTGGAAAGTATGGTCAAAGGCGATCCACACTGAACACTGGGTGTAGGCCAAGGAACGGGGGAAGGCCCATATCAGATTGGTCATATCTTCCAATAGGCTTCAGCAAGGCATTCTTTCTTCAAATGCAACCAAACTTTGTTGCCCACTTGAAACTTATGTGGCACTCGATGTTGATCATGACGTTGCTTTCACCTGGCATTAGAATTCTCTAAGATATCATGAACCTACTGGCAGATGTGTTGGATTCATTCAATAAACATGGTTGCTTTATCATCCTCAGACTGTACATGTGTGGATTATGTCTATGTATTCGCATGAGGCATAACAACATCAATTGGACACAATGGTTGAAATACTAGACCCACCTGAAAGGGGCTATGACTAGTCAAGTTATGGAGAGCTCTGTTATAGCTATGTTTCACATAAGGAATGCTCTCATCCCAAGTTCATGGATGCTTGGAGTTTTACATGCGGAGTATGTGCATTATAATCACGTTGACGACCTTTTCCTGGCCATTAGTCTGGGGATGGAATGCAGTAAAATTTGTGAGCTTGGTGTCCAATAGTGTCCAAAGGCTCGACCAGAATGTTCTTAACTTGTTATCATGATCTGATATAATGGTCTACAGGATCCCAAAATGTACCCACACTCATTCAAAGAAGGGTTTAGCAGTTTCCTCTATTGTGATACTCTTCTTGTAGGCCGCCAATATAGCCATCTTAAAAAAATTGTCCACGTCCACAAATACACAGTCATTACCATGCTTGGTAGAAGGGAGGCCAGACAAATAGTCCATGGAGATGGATTCCCAAGGCTAGTTGGGAGTAAGTAGAGGAGTGCACATGCTTTGCTTCTTGATGGTTGACTTGGAAATGGCAAAGGCAGTGAAAGATCTCATACATTTTCCAACATCCTGTCAAATTTTGGACCAATAAAAATATTTTTATACTACCACCAGAGTTTTCTCCACACTAAAGTGTCCTACAACTCCATTGTAGTACACCTACCAAATAAACTTGTCACACTCGCTTGAAGGAACACAAAGTTGGCTCAAGTATCACAATAATGTGTCCTAGAGGTGGAAATCTGGAACTTGCTTGCCATCCACTAGTATCTAGTATGTGGTGGAGAACTCTAGATCATTTTTGTAAAGTTGCAGCCATCCAAAGGTCTCGTGGCCACAAGAGTTGAGAACAGTAGTCAGTGTTGCAACTAGGGGTCGACTTAGGCAATTTGCAACATGATTGGTGTTGCCCTTTTTGTAATTAATGTTAAAGTGGAATTGTTGTAGATATGGACATCACTTTTGATGACGATTATTCTGCAACTTCCCTTGTGTCTGTATAAACTCAAGAGGTTGGTGATCTGTGTGGATGACTGTCTCCTTCTCCATAATGTAATGTTTCCATTGTTGGTAAGCCTACACGATAAAATACATCTCTTTATCATAGATGGGGTACTTTTGAATTGTATCAGAAAGTGTCTCACTATGATAGGCCACAAGATTCCCTTGTTAGTTCAGGACTACACAAATAACATAGTAGGAGGTGTCTGTCTCAATTTCAAATTGTTGTTGCAGGTCAGGAAATGTGAGTACGGGTGTAGAGCAGAGGCAGTTCTTCAGCTCAATAAATGCCTTCTACTGGGACTCGAACCAAGAAAACTTTGCTTTTGCTTCGCCCTTGGTAATATGATTCAAAGGCCAAGTGATATGGGAGAATCCCAACACGAACCTCCAATAAAAACTGGTAAGGACCCAAAAACTACAAAGCTCTATTAGAGTGGTCGGGGTTGGATAATCCCGAATAACCTGGATCTTAGAAAAATCTACATGTGTGCCTTTCTCATCTATGATGTAACGCAAATGTTGGATCGAGCTCATGCTAAAGGTGCATTAATCCAAGTTGGCACACAGTTTGTGTTGTCGTCGGGTTTGAAGGACCTACTAAATGTGTTACAAGTGCTCTTCCTAACTCTTGTTGAAGATAAGGATGTCATCCAGATAAACAACCACAAACAAGTTGGTGAAGGGCCACATGATGTCATCCATTAGCCTCATAAAATTTGTAGGGGCATTTGTCAACCCGAAAGGCATGACCAACCATTCAAAAATGCCTTCCTTGGATTTGAAGGTGCTCTTCCATACATCTGTGGGTTGTATTGAAACTTGGTGAAAGCCAAACTTCAAATTGATCTTGTTTAAATACTTGGCCCCCTTGAGCTAGTCCAAAAGGTCATCAATCCATGGGATTGGATACCTATTCCTGACAGTGATTTTATTTAGTGCCCGATAATCAATGCAGAGCCTCCAAGTCTCGTCCTTCTTCTGTACAAGTATAATCAGGCTCCCACAAGGTGAGGAACTTGGTCAGATGTGCCCTTTTTACAACAACTTCTAGATATACCACTTGATCTCTTCATTTTCCAGAATGGGGCAGAGGTATATCAGCCCATTGTGTAGAGGTGCTTCAAGAGTAAGATCGATTGAATGCTTGACCTGAAAGTGCAAGGGTGTTGAGAAATAAATGATGGTAGGGTTTAGGGTTTGATTCCTCTTTCTTAATAATTACTTGTGAATTATGTTGGCCTCTTTTAATTCTTTATTAGATTATCTTTCATCAATCAATTACCAAATTATATGTGTATGAAAATCACAAAAACGAGAGACACAAGATGTAGGCGCATACCCAAGGAAAAACCCCTATAAGGGCAAAACATAGTCTGGAACTCTTCCTTCAGTAGATTCAATTCAAGATGAGACACTTCCACACTTCTTAGATCTAAGAAAAGACCTCCTCCAACCACCAAGTCATCCATTCCTTGCAATAAATGATTTTGACAAAATACTCCAAGTGACAGCTTCCCAACAGTAGCTTCAATCCACAATTTCAGCCCCCCAGTAGCAGAACTTCGACCCCAACTTCAGAATTTTGGACTTGCAATTGACAAAAAAAATTGACCCCAACAATTACCTGAAAAACTTTGCATGTGTGAGAGAAAGATGGCTCAAAACTTTGACTTGGGCTTTCCTAACAAACTTCTTCCTTCTTCAACTTCTTCACTCTCTTTTTTGCTTCTTTGTCTTATCGATCGAACTTGTTAAGTGAGTGAGTGAAAAAGGTCGAATGCCTCTCCTTATATATCCTTTCTGCTGGGTCGAATTTCCCTCTTGTAGGGCGACTTCTTGGGGACAAGGTCAACTTGGTGTGGAGGTGGAAAATTATTCTTTTGACTCAAAAACAGTTCTTTTTTACACAATACAAAAGCCCAAGAAGGGTCTAATAAAAATTACAATGACTCTAATGACTCAAGACAAAACCTAGAAGCCTTCAATGGAGGCATGTACTTAGAAGATATTGACCCAAACATGAAATCCATGCTTTAATAAGTTATTTTCCTTATTTTAAATTTTCTTTTAACAAGTACAAATATGAAGATTGATACTAGTTACATTCTTACACACTCCCTCTTAACTAGGGAGGTATTCATAATTACATTTTACATACATATATACAAGTACATGGAAGGTTTCAAAATGACATGAACTATGAAGAGTTCTAGCACACTCAGTGTTGCAAACTAGATTCCTGACCAGGGTAATCTATCTGGGTGGGACTAAGATGGACTAAAGCTTTCAACTAGTCTAGGTACCATCAGGATTACTAACTAACCATCAATCCAAGGATCTAGGTGTGTATCCAAGGTCAAAGTTCTAAGACCAACACCACCCTCCCTCTTCTGGATCTAGACATCAAACACACACAAGCCGACCAGATGTCCTCCAAAGCATCCACCATTAGATGTTTCATCTCTCCCTACCAACTGAATTTGTAATATCGACCAACCCCAGCATGCTTCTAAAATATTCAAACTTATTGTTTGGAAGAGACTTCATCAGCACATCAGCTGCATGTTCATTTGTCAGAATATATTGTAGCTTTACAACCCCATCTTGTACCAGGCTCCTAATGTAATGGTACTAATTGTTGATATGCTTCATTATTGCATGGAATACGAGGTCTTTAGACATTCGTATGCTACTTTTATTATCAAAATTTATTATGGTAGGGTCTAGAGGCTTTCCAAACAAATTTGACAAAAGTTTCCTTAACCAAACAACCTCCTTTCCTACTTCACATGCAACAACATATTCTGCTTCAGCACTACTTAACACAATAGGATCTTTGTTTCTACTCATCCATGAAATCATAGTAGATCCCAAACTAAAACATCCACTTGTAGTGCTTCTTCCATCACTCTCACTGCCACCTCAATCTGAATCTGTAAAATTTATTAACTTGACTTTTGTACTATCATACTTTAGGCAATGATGTATTGTGCCACGTAGATATCTCATAGTGTGCTTGGCAGTTATCCAATGGTCATGATGAGGCTCCAAGTGACATTAAATGAGAACATTTACAGAAAAACATATATCAGGTCTCATATTTACTAGGTAAATCAGAGAACCCACCAACTTACGATAGCTAGTAGGATCGGCAAGACTAGAGTCAAAGCTTCTCAACTTATTGAGATTAGTGATCATGGGAGTAGTCATAGGTTTGGAATCCATCATAATGAATCTCTACAATATCTCGATTATGTATTTTCCTTGACCTAGATATATTTCTCCACGCGTTGTAGCTGCTACAACCACCTTCCAGAAATTTTCCCATGCTTTGACTTTGGAGCCTCCCTTCTGTCTATAGGATCTTATCATTCACTGTTGTCAATTATTCATGCTTTGATCAAGACTTACCTTTTCATGTTGTACTTGTGATTCCTTGTTTTGACTCTGATTTGACCCTTTGCAATCACAAGTAATCTTATGCCCACACCTTGGACCATTGCTTGGATTTTCTCTGAAAATTGCGCAAACTTGGAAGGAAAGCCAACCTTGCTGATATGAATTGCGCAATCTAGATAGGCAATACAGCCTTAAGCTTGGAAACGGCCCGTCCTTATGCTCAGAAACTACACAAATCTTCCCTTAAGCTCAGAAACTATGCAATTCACTGAGTCAAGGAGTTGCCCAGTGGTTGAAAACTGTGCAATCCTTCTTGGCGATGTGAATGGTCCATTTCTTGAAAAAAAAGAAAGAGAAAAAAAAACAAAAAGCAAAAATAAAGAATCCCTAGAAAAAAGGGAGTGGATATTTAGTTTCCCTAAGGATGACACAACTTATTATTTTTGGAATTCCACCAAGTGTCACTTTTTCCTTGATTTTAGGCATGCACGTCAGAAACCCTAACCATCCTAGATCTATATAATAGACGCCCCTAAAGATCATTTTCACATTCGATCTTGGAGCTCTAGCCTTCCCAAGGAGATCAAGGAGCCTTTGGTGGAGTTTGCAGTGCTTTTTTGGGTGAGTTTTGCTTTAGTCATCTTTTGTAGCCTTTTTCTATCACTTTTTGTCGTTTCACTTCTATGAGTGTTGTTATGCTTGCTTCTTTTCATGGTTTCTAGTGTTTTAACTTATATTATATTTTACAAGTGTTGGTTCGATCCATCATTCACCTTTTACAAGTATCACATCAGATTTCTTGCTTTTTCCCATTAGTGGTCATCGTTTCTGCGACTCTCCATGCATGTTTGTTTTTCCTTTTGCATGTTGATATTCTACACTTGATTTGCACTGATCTATTTATCCTTCATCATATTTTCCCTTCCCTTGGCCAGTAGTTTCCTTGTCTACCTGGGCATTGTGCAAGGCTAAGGCTCAAGCTTGATGCTTGGCCGCTTACACTGCGCAATGTGTAGTACCTAGCTATCCCAACTACGCATTGTGCAGTTCTAGGGCTCAAGGTTGTCCCTTAGCCACTAAGACTATGCAATGCATAGTCTCTCCCTCAGTCTACCCAGGATGGGACTACGCATTGTGCAGTCTCAAGCCTCAAGCTACTCCACTAGTTGTTGAGACTACGCAATGTGGAGTTCCTATAGCCAGTCCTCTCCCTTCACCTCAAAAATTGCACAATTTTCCTTGTTAGTCCAGTGGTTTTTGTTGTGATCTTGATTTGTGATTCAATTTGCTAAAGCTAATTTATATTTGCCATGTGTGAATTTTCCTCCTATAGGTATTGCAGTTGTAGAGCACTTCTCTTCATCAGTCACTATCAACATGGTACTAAAGAGATCTTCTTCAAAGGACACCACTGAAAGCAGCACTGGGGAGGCAGTTTAGAGTGTGCCATTAAACTTTCCAGACTACTCTAATACCTAATTTTTCATATAAAAAGAGTAAGATATCACATGGAAAAAAGTGAATGAAGCATTCTTAGAAAGAAGCTTCAAAGCAGACATTGAAGATTGACATGTGTATCAATGTCCAAAAGTCAAGGTTACATAAGGTTGCATGCAGGTATCTAGATTTCCCATGTGTAGACATTGTCAACTAGATAATTTCTCACATGGATTTCAAGATTATGATTCTGAACAATGCCAACGGACAAAGTTTTGCTTCTTTTCTGGCACCAGATTATCATCTCATGTATCATATGTCAGAGCCGGAATCGCTCATGGATTCTTACCTCTATGTAGTCACCAGCTACTTGTGCACAAAGAATATTGTCAAAGGTTGGGTGAAAGAGCCATCAAAGTTCCATCAGACACCCACCAACACCTACAAAACAAAATTTCTCAGGAGGGCCTATCAACTCTTCATAGTTTTATGGTGCAGAATCTATGGTCAGCAGAGTATTAAGACCTTCCTTAAAGGGTGGGCATTCTTACTGAACCATGCTGTGAATGAAGGAAGGCCATTCAACTTGTCAAATTTGTTGGCTCAATAGTTGAGGATCCATGTAGTTAATTCCAAGAATCCTCCTAAGGGAAAGCAAGCCAAATTTTACATGTATGCATACCTGCTCGATGCAATTTGTGCTCAAAATTCATTTCCTGGCATGAATTAGACTTGGACACAAAGAGAGCCTGTCATGTATATTTATTGCAAGATGCTTTGGGAGTGCAACCATATAGGAGTAACAAAAAAGTTGACTGGTCACTTCCTCATTTCATTGTACAAGTTAATATTTGAGGAAGAACCACCTTGAATGTCACATGGGGAAATGGAAGCAGTATCAAAGATAGTAGATTGGTTTGCCTCATCGAATGACACTTTCCTCAGAGTATTCAGTGGACAAAAGTATTTGCATCTTCTAAAGAGGTATGCCATTGATAAGTTATCCATGCAAGAAGTTGTGTGTCATCTCTCCACAGGGTTGTCAACAGCTTTGCACAAGAAGAAGAAATACCCTTGGCCCGTTCTTCCTATGCATATCAAATTATACAAAATCAAGAATCTAAAAGTTGCAGACACTGAAGGCAAGGAAATAGAGAAACTCACATTTCATTGTTCGCACTTCAACGCGTACGATCCAAGGAATGTTTTTAAAGATCATTATGCGAGGGTTCATTATCAGTGACTAAGCGGGACCTTTCACCTGAGGAGGAAGCATGGAAGAATTGTTGGAATGCCTCCAAGTCCCGGGAACCAACTAGCTTTTTTGGAACCAGTGTTGTGGGGGAGCGCCCCCCCACCCCCCTCGATCTTGCTCCCAATCTGTGCTCTAGGTAGGAGCGACTCGGGAGCGGGTCGGGAGCATGCTCCTATAAAAAAATTATACTCCCTGCATATTGCCGGAGCGAATTAGGGAGTGATCGCTCCCGTCACTCCAGGAGCATTTTTTATAGCTCGAGAGTGGTTGGGGAGTGATCGCTCTTGACCGGTGAAAAAAAATCGTGCAGATTAAAAAAACGTCACTGGTTTTGGGGGAAAAAAGGGAGGGAAGGGAGGAAAGGGAGGAAAGGGAGGGAGGGAGGGAATATAACTAAACCCTCCCTCCAATCAATTTCATTATTTTAGAAGAGAGTGAGAGTGAGAGAAAGAGGAGAGTAAGAGAGAGTGAGGAGCAAGAGAGAGTGAGGGGCAAGTGAGAGTGAGAGCGAGGGAGGGTGAGGAGCAAGAGAGAATGAGGGGAAAGAGAGAGAAAGTGAAAGTGACAGTAAGGAGCAAGGTGCAAGCAGAGAGAAAGGTGCAAGGAGAGATCAAGTGCCAAGGAGCAAGGAGCAAGAGAAAGCAAGGAGAGGAGATTGGAGACCAAAGAGGTAGGCTCTATTCTAGAAAAAAAAAATTAATGTTCATTACTAAATAAATAAATAATTTTTTTTCTCCCATTCCATTTTTTTTCAGATTCAAACATCATGGTTATATTTCTTGGAATTTTCTTCTTCTTAGTTCCTTTTTTGGTTATTATGGTGTTGGAGAATAGAAAAATGAGGGTTGAAAATGAAGAAGGGGGTGAAGAAGGGGATCATAGTGGATTTGATGAAAACCCTGGTGAGGAGGAGCTAGAGGAAAGTGAACATGAGTCAGCTCAAAAAACTAAACAAGACCAAACTCCATTGTGGAAATATGTTAATATGCCTAAAGCAGGGAAAGGGGGTGGCACCACTAAATTTCATTGCCCCCATTGCAACAATAATTACACAGGTTCATACACCTGTGCTAAAAGGCACCTTTGCAGGAAAAGGTCATGGGATGGAGATAAACAAATAGGAATCAAAACTTGTTTAGGTGTGTCAGCAACAGATAGAGCCAAATACATAAGGGAAGAGGAGGAAGCCCAATAAAAATCTAAAAACTCAAAGGTTTTCTTTGAACCAAGCTCACAATCACATGCACAAAGAACTCACTCAGCATCCTCCCAAGGCAGTGGATATGGGGGCACAAGGTCACCAGGTTTAAGGCATAGAAGCATATCAGATTTCCTTGACGAAGGGTGTAGAATGATGTGGATTCAAAAGTTCACAGGTTTCTCTATGCATGTGGGATACCATTAAATGTTCTTCGCTCATCTTATTGGCATGAAATGGTTTCTTCCATAATGATGCCCCTAAAGGATACAAAAGCCCTAGGTATGACAAGGCAAGAACTGTTGGACTTGATCATGAAAAAGCAAAAATATCACATTCTTTGAATAGAATGACAAGTTCTTGGATTAACCGTGGGGTGTCCATTCTATCTGATGGATGGACAATTGTAAAAGGCAAGCCATTGATAAATTTCCTTGCTGTGTCTATTAGTGGTGCCATCTTTCTTTTAGCATATGATTACTCAGACAAGTTCAAGAGCGGCATCAACATTGTAGAACCATTACTTGAAACAATTGAGCGTATTAGACCATACAATGTCATCCAAGTCATCACTGATAATGCTTCTAATTCTAAGGTAGCGGGAGCAATTATTAAGGATAAATACCCCAACATATTTTGGTCTGGGTGTTTGGTTCACACAATGAACCTTTTGATGCATGATATTGTTAAAAACAAAAACGAACAATACAAATGGATTGGTGATTTGTACAAGAGAGGAAAAGAAATGATAAAATTTATTACAAATCATAGCAAATACCTATGGCCTTTTCTGCAGTCACTCAAGATTGGAGTTGTTGAAGATTGCGAGGACTAGATTTGGTAGCTATTGCCTCACCTTCAGATGCCTTTTGAAGGTAAGAGAGTCATTAGCTAGCATGGTATCAAATCCACACTGGCAGGTATTAAAGGAAAGGGCTACAAATGCAGCTGACAGGCAAGGTTTTGAACAGGTGGAGGAGGCCGCTCTTGATGGTATGTTTTGGGCACGTGTGAGGCAAGTATTTGATTTCACCAAGCCTGTTTATCACATGATTTGGTTTGCAGATACAGATAAACCAGTAATTGGCGAGGTGCATGAGGATATGGATACCATGTTGGGGCAAATAAAAGATATTGTTCATAAAAATGATCCCAACTTGTATAAACTGATTCACGATTATGTATGTATACGGTGGGATAAACTTATTGTTCCACTACATTGCTTGACGTATATCCTTATGACAAAATACTACTCTGCATCTTGGTTGGGCCAACCTACACCAGGGGGTGGGGTTAGGGTCAAACCCCATATAGATGAAGAGGTATCTACAGGATATTTGCAAGCATTAGAAAAGTTGATACCTGAAAGGGAGGAATGTGCTAGTGTGTGTCTTGAATTAGGCAGATACTTCAGTTGCACTGGTTTTTTTGGTACCTTTCATGCAATGGAAGATAGAGATAGATTTGATTCTCTCACATGGTGGGAATCATATGGCGGCCAGGGACTTTTGGCAAAAAAAGTTCTCCCACAGGTTGTAAATACTTCTTCTACAGAGAGGTGTTGGAGCACCTACAGCTTCATACATAACGTGAAAAGAAACAAACTCAATGAAAACCGATCAGAAAGCTTGGTTTATGTGCACTACAGCTTGAGGTTGTTGAGTCATTACTGTGATCAGGCTTATGAGGATCCAACATATAAAATTTGGGACAACCACCCAGAGGATGATAATTTGGAGGATGGCATTATAGATCTTGAAGAACTGGAAGCGGAACTTATGAGAGAGGAAGATGAAGCAATAACCATGCCACCTGCACCATCCACTACCAGTGCTCGAGTTCTGAGTCTTGTTCCTTTTTTGTTGTCGCCTCCATCTACACCCTCACGTGGAGGGCATGTGCCTTCTGGTTTTGGTCATCGGTCTATGCCGGGGAGACTCCTAGAAGACCACCACAACCTGCTCATGCATCAGACACTTCTCCTGGCAAGGGCCACATGAAGTAGTAGATAATAGATTTACAGTTTACTTGTCTTTTCTAGTTTCTATTAGTTTTCAACTTTTCATAATTGCTGAGTCTTGACTCTTTCATATCATAATGATATTTTTTGTAAACAATATATGACTGTGACAATTTAAGTTTGAAGTTTGAAGTTGGCAATTATAACTCATTGGTAATGATTCTAAATTATGAATATGATGCTTCGTGACAGTTGTTTCATTTCATTTCATAATTCATTTTATAACATTTCATTTCATGTTAGATATTATTTCTTGTAATGGTTAAACTTAGCTTACACGTACAACTTTGGTGATCAATGTTATATATTGAATTTTCAATTTTGAACGCTTGAAGTTGAAACTTTAAGATTGATGAATCGTGATTCACGAAACTGAATATGTTGTATGTTACTAACTTGTGGATGTGGTTGATGAAGATTATAACTTCTAGATGATTGATGTTATATGGTTCAATGATCAATCTATGTTTTTTTATGTTTTTTATATCTAATTCATCATTCTACATGTTTTTGTTGACATATATGTA
>APFE031574009.1:44729-84482 GCA_000404065.3 Pinus taeda | reverse complement strand
TTGCTTCGGGATTTGCTCCCAAATTGGGAGCTTTTGAAATGTCACTCCTACACCCGTTTTCGCTCCCGCTCCGAAATAACACTAGTTGGAACATCACAAGTTAGTCCGCAAAAATAATTCACTCCAGAGGCAGTATTAGCATAGAGGCGTAATCCAGTGCGTGAAAACGGTAAGAGGAAGGTTTCATATAGCCCAGGGGGAGAGCGAAGCCGCAAGATAAAAGCAGATCCAGTCATTTTGAAAGAAGCCATAGCAACAGAGAAGAAGAGGAAACAAAGGATCTAGGAATAAAAAAAGAAGAAAAGGGAAGAATGAGAGTAGAAGAGATTGGAGGAAGAAAGATGGAAGCAGGAAGAAAAATAAAGGTGAAGAGTAGAAGAAGAAGAATTCGCACGAAGACAAGCCAGAGAACAAGAACCTAACTGGCAACTAGAGGAGGAGAGCAAACAGATGTAAGACAAGGAACTCACTTAAGAGATTGAGGAGTGGATCAAGATCCAAGACATGGAGGTGGAACTGGAGCCACTGAACCAAGATGTTGATTTGATGCCAAGTACACAGCAAGTCACGATTCAATCTTCCCATCCTCCAGCAACAGAGAAAGCTCCAAGCGAGGAAGAGGAAATTATATCTCTTGATGATGGTATGGTTATGGACACATACAATATGACTTATGATGAGCTTCAAAAAATGGTTGTACAAGTAAGGAAAAAACATTTTCCATATGATCTCACATCTCTTACATTCATCAGTGAAAGGGTGATTGTGACAGACACTAGAAATAATTTGAATGCCATTGTCGCAACCACCCTGGCCTTTGCAGGTGCTGCAAAGTCAAACATAGAGTACCTAATGACTAAGAACAAACAGTTAGTAAAGACCTTATAGGCTGCAAGGCAAGAAGTTGAACAACTTCGAGCAAAGGTTCAGAATTCAACTCCCACACAAGTTTATTTGGAAGAACTTAAGGCAATCATACTTGGTGAAGTATCAACATTGGGAGAAACTATACGGAGCTTGTATGAAGAACTTGTCACTATGTATAAGATAGTTTTCCACTTGCACGACATGCAACAGAAGTGTAAGGATAATGCCAAAGCTCTTCATACTTTCCACACAACCATCACTATCATGCATGATTGCGCAATGCAATAGAAACGGGCAACCCCTAAAGAATTGGTGAAGAAGACAAGGCAACAGGCAGAGTTAGAGAAAGTGCAAGTGTGGATGATCATTTAGAGAAACAAACAACTTGCGTCATTCATCGCCAATATTCAAGCCTCATATGCATGATTGTACAATGGCGTGAATTTCATGGTGAAAATGTAAAGGATCCCATCAGTTGGCTCACTCACTAAAGCCAAGCGCAAGAATCAGGTTAAGCAAGAGGTTGAAGAATACTTAAAACAACTGAGAAAGATTGCTACCAAGGAAGATATTGAAGTAAATGGACAAAACATACAGCGGTACATTGGTGGACCTATCCAGATCAATACCATGGTTCTCTTGCTAAAGAAGGAAATTCAAACTGGTTCCAAAACAGTGTACCTGAATTCCATGGAGGCTAAAGTCTTCTTCCAACCTCATCTCATCGCATAATTCTAGGAAGTCATCGTGTAATATAAAGCTTGGCACATCATGTGACTGAGAACCTATAGGTTGAAGTTGTTGAGCTAGAGCTTCCCCAAACTCAAGCTTAACTTGTTTGTCTTATTAGGATGTCTAGTTGGCTCTCCCAATTTTGTCCTATATGGGTTTGAGTATATTATAATATTCTTTTGTAATTAATTTGTAAGAGAAATTCCAAGTGTCAATTGTGGAATGTGAAAAGTCATTTGTAAAGAAGTTGAAGATTCATGGGGGTAGTCCAAGATTCAAAAAATGGAGATGAATAGTCACCCCTTTTTGTTACAAATAGGTCCTCCTAACTCATGTAAAGGGCTTTTGGGAGCCAAGATTTTTGGCTAGGATTTTTTGGCTTAGGATCGGGAGCTTGGGAGTTTTGAGCCTTAGCTTCTCCGTAGCATAGAGGGAGTATCTTTATTTGGAGGAGAAGGTGTAGACTTCATGTTCCACTGTTGGAACTAATGGTTCTTCAATGGTATATGTATGCTTGGAACTTTCACTTTAATAAACGCTCAGAGCCAACACATTTTCATGCATATGTTGTGAATGTAGTAGGACTATTCTTGTTATGTTTCCAATGTATGTTGTTTCACTAACGTTAATGCTTATGACCTATTTCTTTTGCATCAGTATGAATCTTGTTTAATGTGTGTTGTTGTATGTTTCATTCATTGTTAACTTGTGAACTATTTTGTAGGCTAACTTGTGATGTCTTTATGCTTGTGTGTTCCTTTCAAGTTGCGTACTATTACAGGATTCAAAGGGACTCACTCATTTTCCCCTCGTTGTGTTAGAACTTTTCATGCATCACCCTTGACCCTCCGCAAAGTTGCACACTTGTTCACCAGAGTCATGAATACAGCATTCTATGTGTTATCGTAGCCAAGGCACATCATTAAAACCCACTATTTCAGCAACCGAGTCGTATTCCAGATGGGGCTCCTACTCCAAATGGTGTGAGGTATAATTGGAACTTCATATAGGGGAGACCCCTTGAATGTTGGCGGGTATAGCACCGTCAACACCAAGTTTCTGCCAGACTTCCAAACCCAAGTATTAATGCATAAGTCCCAAATCCTTCATTTCAAATTCAACTTCCAACATCTTTTGTATTATGTGCTCCACACCCATAATAAACAAATCATCCACATATAGTAGAATAATGACTAGTTCATTGTTCACCACCTTGACGTAAAGGTTTGGATCTGCATAGATTTTGGCGAACCCAATTCTTAAGAGATATGCATCCATAATTGCATACCATGCCCTAGGAGCTTACTTCAAGCCATATAGGGATTTCTTAAGTCTGCAAACATGTGTGTATTTGCTATTTATTTCAAATCCTTCTGGTTGTTCAATGTATACTTGTTCATTAATGGTTCCATTTACAAATGTTGTTTTTACGTCCATTTGATGGATATTCCATCCCATAGTAGCAGCTAGTGAAACCTAGTATCTTATAGTAGTATACCTGGTAGTAGGCGCAAAAGTTCCTTCATAGTCTATGCCGTCTTTTGTGAGAAACTCCTTGTAATGAATCTAGTTTTGTATTTTTCTATGCTTCCATCAATAGCATGTTTGATTTTGTAAATCCATTTTGAAATGACAACCAATTTTTCACTTGGTCTAGGAACGATTTCCCCAACCCCATTCTTCATGATAGATTGATATTGTTCTTGCATCGCCTTCTTCCATTTTTCTTGATGAGCAAATTTTTGAAATGTCGTTGGTTCAATTTCTATTAATTTTGTCATATATGTTGCATATCCTGAATATATTTTTGGTCCTTTGTTTTCTCTAAAAGTTCCTTTAGTAGCTCCATGTCCTTTGGCATCTTCAAGAGTAGCTTTTAACCAATTTGGCCTCTTCCTTATTTCGGGCATAATCACAGGTTGAATAGGCTCACTTGGTCCTTCTTATTCTTCTTCTTGGTTTGTAGTTGACTTATCATGATGCTCTTCTTCTTCAAATAGTGATATATCTTCATCATCGGAATCAATCGGAATATCCTTGGATATTTTGTAGGCATAATTTTCGTCGAATATAACATCTGTGCTTACTTCAATTTATCTTCCTTCCTTGGTGTAGATTCTATATGCCTTTGAAGAAAGACTGTAGAATCTTATTTCTTTTGCTTGTCCTTTGGAACATGGATGTATGCGAGACACCCAAATATTCAAAGATGGTCCACCCATGGGTTCTTTCTTTTGAATGCTTCTTTAGGTGCCATATTCTCAAGGATTCTATGGGGACTTCTATTTTGTATCTATATTATTGTCATTGTTGCTTCTCCCCATAGAAACTTCCTTAGATCTTGATAAAAGATCATAGTTCGTATACATTCTTCAAGTGTTTTATTTTTACTTTCTACAACTCCATTCTGCTCGGGATTGTAGGGAACAACACGATCCCTCTTAATACTTGCTTCTTTACAATATGCAAATATTTCTTTTGAAGTGCATTCCCCACCATTGTCAGATCTTAAAGTATTTATCTTCCTTTCGGTTAAGGTTTCCACTTCAGACCTAAACTCCTTAAACTTTTCAAATACTTCATCATTTGTCTTGACAAGGTAGAGCCATGTCTTTCTAGAGTGATCATCAATGAAAGTCACATAATAAAGATGGCCTCCAAGATATTTGTTAGGCATAGACCAGCTCACATCAGAATGAATGAGGTCTAATATTTCCTTAAAACTTGTATCACTACATGTAAAAGGCTTCCTTGTATTCTTCCCTGATGCACATGCCTTACATACTCCTTCATGATCTTCCTTGATGTTGGGGATGCCATTTACCATTTGATTAAAAGAGGGGGATGCCATTTACCATTTGATTAAAAGAGCGAATGATCTTGTAATTTATATGCCCATATCTTCTATGCCATAGTTAGATAGGATTGATCTCCATGTGAACTAGGACTTGAGGAGATGGTGTTATGACTCTATATTGTTGAATTTTCTAAGTCTACCCATTAGAAAATTAATCTATATTATTGTTGTTTATTTCTTCTACTTGTAAATTGTGAACAAGTTATTTAAAACATTTAAATACCAAAACAAACACAATAAAATGACAACATCTACATATCATCAACAAAAAGAAAACAAACACACAAGTGACACCATTATTTTTGGACAAATGTCCCCAGAAAAACCCAATGCGGGAAAATTGGTGCAGCTATTTTGAGGGTTTATTATTATGCAATATTTCCTTGAGTACAACTAGGTGCCTAACCGGCTCACCTGACAAAGAAAAATACATGGCAGTAATACCTCTCTATTCAGAAACAAGTATTTAGAAAACCTGTCCCACAAAACCCTCTTTGACGACTCTAAAGCTCAGTATTGGACCTTCTGGCCTCTGCGTCAGCCCTCTGGGGCACTACACAGCCTCTGGGACCCTTTACGTGAATCCCTCTGCCTTCTACGTGGATGATGCAGTCCCTCTGGGCTCTGTGTTGTCTTTGTTGGGCTTTGTGTGACCTGCTCTGGCTGCTACTCTCGCTCTCTGCTTCTGAGCTAATCTCTAAGCACTGTCTCTGCCTCTCTACCCAGTAATCACTGTCACTCGCTACTAATCACTAATTCACTTTTGCTTAGTAGCCCAACTCTAGCAAAATGAATGACTGATCACTCTGGTGTGTTCTCCAACTGACCCTCAAGCCTCCTCTTATACTTTTCATGTTGGTCCTTCAACGGCTGAGATTAAATCTCTAATCAACGGCTAAGATTAGATTTGGCTTGATCCATGACTTTTGGAACCTTCTAACCCAATTTTATATTAGTACCCATTAATAGTTTTTTTCCTAAGTTTAGACTTAGGAACTCCATTAAAAATATTAATTATTTTAATATCTCCCAAAGCGGGTGCAATCTGCCCAAACCATTTCTGGGTCTTGAAGATCTCATGTGTTTTAGCCTCTCCACAAATTGTCATGGCTATAACACATCTGATGCTACCCTAAATCAACACTCCTTCTTAGTGAGGATTGTGCTCTAGTAATACTCCTCACTGAGCATTACTCAAATTATCTGGCACCGGTACCTATGCTGATGTTAGGCCTCCCTACCCAACATCCTCTACATTGTTGCATCCTATATTGCCTCCCATGGCTCTTCCACTACCACTGCTACATCTATACGACAGCTCCCTCTGCATCTGTGTTGTTGCCGGTCCATCCTCCCAACACTGCATCTACACTGCATCCCCCTTCTTCTCATGTTGAGAAGTAAGTAACTAATCCACCCAACTTTTGACATCCCTGCGAGGCTAGAAACCTTCCCGATGTTGAAGCTCCTTCTGTTGCTAACAAGTGCTCCCTCTATTGACCTCTGCGTTGTTGCAACAACTCCCAGCATCTCGCACCATTGCGCACCTCTTTGTTCCATCCTGCATCGGTGCAACACTCCAATGCCTCTTGCATTATGGCAGCCTGTTAGCCTCACGCTGCCTGGGGACTCTTGCACTATAGAACTCTCTATTGCTTCATCCGCATCCATCTCTACTGACATCTATCAGTCCTGCTACTCCTCTTCGGGGCTCCCGTAGCAAGGTATAATCCAAGAGGTTGGGTACCTCAAGGATCCTTCCCCTCATCGCCTGTAGTCTTCCTGATGTCTACCCACTTCTTCTCTAGTGGCACATGAGCACTCATGGCATAATCATCATCCTCCTCGACTTCTTTTTCTGCCTTCATTGGCGTTGCCTTCGAGTCAGAAGCCTCTCCCTTATTCTTCTTCCTCAGACATTGGTTCGCATAGTGACCCAGTTCCCCACAGTGAAAGAACTTGACCTTGGAGAGGTCCTTCTTCTTACTCTTCTCCAACTTTCCTGCAGATGCTAGAGCTGCATCCTCTTCCTCTTCCTTCTTGATCCAGACTCCTTTACTACTACTTCCCATCTTCGTCAGTCGTCTGATCTCCTATTAGCGAAGAGTCGCCCACAATTCTTCCCAATCTGGAAGACTCACCCTACCAAGTATGCTTTGGACAAATGTCTCCCACTCCTTGGAGACTGCGTTTAGTGCGGTCCTCACCGTCAACTCCTGATCCGACGTGGCCCCTATGGAAGTCAGATGGTCCCCAATCTCCTTCAATCAACGAAGGAAGAGATCTATCTGCTCTCCCTTCTGCATCCAGTATGACCTTAGCTGATTCTCAAGTAACATCTTCCTCTGCACATAAGTATGTTAGTACAATGTCTTCAAGGTGTCCCACATCTCCTTTGTCGTTTCCTTCTTAACAATATGTTGAACCACATGATCCTTGACCCCATTAAGGATGATGCATTTTACCTTGGCCATTGCCTCCTCGTACCTTTCATTAGCTACCGGGTCAATTGGGATAGCCAATACTCTCAAGGTGAAGCCCTTGATGCGGTGTATGTCTAGAATGGAAATGATCCAGGCCTTCCAGACCACAAAGTTGGATGCTCTATCCAGCCTATCCTAATCCCTCAGCCCATTCACATCCATCTCTTTGCTCTTCTCTGTCGACTCCTCCAAGTCTCTCTACTTCCCACCTGCAAGTTCTTAGTTCGACTCCTACTGAGTCTCTCTACTTTCCGTTTGGAAGTTCTCGGTTTGACTCCTCCGAGTCTCTCTACTTCACATCTAGAATTTTTCTTCTGGACTCCCTCTGAGTCCACATTTCCCTCCTAGAAATCCTTCTACCAACTGTCAAGTTTCCCCTCTCTGATTGCTTGTGCAACTGCAACATTGATCCAGATTCCTTGGCTAGAAATCCACCTCGGCAACAACTCTATCTACCTTGGTTTTGCCCTGTTAGGTACTGTTCTGACCACAATACCCCACCAGCTTCACTCTTGCAAACTGCCCACAGCTTCCTATGCCCCAACAACTGAAGGACTAAGCCTCTAGGCATTGCACAATCCCAGAACAAGCAAAAATAGCTCCCTCAACCACTACGTCAACCCTTATGGTCTCTACGTGAGCCTCTTTCTACCCTCCTTAGCCATTGTGATGGACTCTCTCTAGCCCGGACTGATGACGCAGTCCCTCTATGTCAACCCTTCCTTTATCACTTTCTGCAAGGATCAACCCTTTCACTCGAGATAGATGAATTCGCTGGAAATTCTCTACTCAGCTGATGCCTTCAACTTTCCTGTGTTCTGCAACCACGCTCTAATACCATGTTGAATTTTCTAAGTTTATCCATCAAAAAAATAATCTGTATTATGCTGGTTTATTTCTTCTACTTGTAAATTCTGAACAAGTTATTTAAAACATTCAAATACCAAAGTACACCCAATACAATCACAACATCTATAGATCATCAGCTGAAAGAAAATAAACACACAAGTGACACCGTTATTTTTGGATAAATGCCCTTGGAAAAACCCAATGCAAGAAAACCAGTGCAGCTATTCTGAGTGTTTATTTCTATGCAGGTTTTCCTTGAGTACAACTCGGTGCCTAACCGGCTCACCCAATAGAGAAAAATACACGACAATAACACCTCTCTATTCAGAAATAGGTATTCAGAAAACCTGTCCCACGAAACCCTCTCCACCGACCCTAAAGCTCATTGCTGGCCTTTCTGGCCTCTGTGTCAGCCTCCTACTGCACTGCGTCATCCCCAAGGCCCTTTGTGTCAGTGCTCTGAGGCACTGTGCAGCCTCTGGGACCCTTTGCATCACTACCTCTACCTTTTGTGTGGATGATGTATTGCCTATGGGCTTTGCGTTGTCTCTGTTGGGCTTTGTGTGGCCTGCTGTCGCTCTTGGCTTCTAAGCTGGTCTCTTGGCACTGTCTCTGCCTCTCTGCCCAATACTCACTACCCCTCGTTGTTGATCACTAATTCACTTTTTCTTAGCAACCCCGCTCTAGGAAAATGAATGATTGATCACTCTGGTGTCTTCTCTAACTGACCCTCAAGCCTCCTCTTATACTTTTCCTGTTGGTCCTCCAACAGCCGAGATTAAATCTCTAATCAACGGCTAAGATTAGATTTGGCTTGATCCATGACTTTTGGAACCTTATAACCCAGTTTTATATTAATACCCATTAATATTTTATTTTTCCTAAGTTTAGACTTAGGAACTCCATTAAAACTATTAATTATTGTAATATCTCCCAAACTAGGTACAATCTGCCCAAACCATTTATGGGTCTTGGATATCTCATGTGCTTTAGCCTCTCCACCAATTTTCATGGCTAGACAACATCAGATGCTACCCCAAATCAACATATATAACCTTCCTTCACATATTCCAATAAATTTTGCCTTGTCAATGCTTGAATCCTTTCCCCACACCAGAACTTTACCATCTACAAAGGAAACCCTATCTCGTTTATCTTCTAAACAAGAAATTGCAAGTAAATTATTTTTCAAACCTAGAAAATAGAGTATGTTGTTCAAGTGTAGCTTTGCTCGATTTTCTAGCTTCAATGATGTAGATCCTAGACCCTTGACTGCATAATTGTTGTTGTCTCCTAGCTCCACTGCATGATATGATGGTTCCTTTGATAGAGTATGAAGTTGTCCACTTTCTCTCGTCATGTGTCTTGATACTCCACTATTAATTATCCATGCATTGTCATCATCAAGAGTACATGGAGTGCAACCAAGAACCCTTTGCTTTTGAATTTCTTAGATAGGTTGTAAATGATCCTTCCAATCTAGATTCCTGCAATTATTATAATGTTGAAAACCATCTTCAAATAACTTTTCATAAATGGAGTAGCCTTTTCTTTTAATCCGACAAGGTGATCTCCAATATTCTTCTACCTTAGCTCTGATACCATGTTGAGAAATCAATGTTGGTAGGGTTTAGGGTTTGATTCATATTTCTTGATAATTACTTGTGAATTATGTTGACCTATTTTACTTATTTATTAGAATATCTTTCATCAAACAATTACCATATTATATTGGTATGAAGGTCAAAGGAACAAGAGACACAAGATGTAGGCGCACAGCCAAGGAAGAACCCCTATAAAGGGAAAACCTAGTCAAGAACTCTTCCTTCAGTTGATTCAATTCAAGATGAGACACTTCTAGGCTTCTTAGACATAGACAAGAACCTCCTCCAACCACCAAGTCAACCCTTCCCTGTAAAAGATGATCTTGACAAAATACTCCAAGTTACAACTTTCTAGCAGCAGCTTCAGTCCAGAATTTCAGCCCCCCAGCAACAGAACTTCGACCTGAGCTTCAGAATTTCAAACTTGCAGTTAACATAGGTTTTTGACCTTAACAATTGCCCAGAAAACACCACACATGTCAGATAAATATGGCCCAAAACTTTGACTTAGGGTTTCCCAGCAAGCTTCATCCTTCTTCAGCGTCTTCGCTCTATTTTTCTGCTTGTCGGGCTTCTAGATTAAATGTGTTGAGTGAGTGAGTGAAATAGGTTGAATGCCTCTCCTTATATATCCTTTATGTTGGGTTTAATTTCCCTCATGTAGATTAACTTCCTAGGTATAGGGTTGACTTGGTGTGGAGGTGGCAAATTACTCTTTTGATTAAAAATATTTATTTTTACATGATACAAAATCCCAAGCATGGTCTAATAAAAATGACAATGACTATGATGACTCAAAACAAAACCTAGAATCCTTCAATGGAGGCTTTGACCTAGAAGATATTGACCCAAGCATGAAACCCATGCTTTAATAAGTCATTTTCTTTAATAATAAATTTTCTTTTGACAAGTACAAATGTGAAGACCAATACTAGTTACATTCCTCAATACTCCCTCTTAACTAGGGAGGTATCCATAATTACATTTTGCATGCATATATACAAGTACATGGAAGGTTTCAAAATGACATGAACTACGAAGAGTTCTAGCACACTCGATGTTGCAGACTAGATTCCTGACCAGGGTAATCTATCCGAGTGGGACTAAGATGGACTAAAGCTTTCAACTAGTCTAGGTACCATCAAGATTACTAACTAACCATCAACCCAAGGATCTAGGTGCATATCCAAGGTTAAAGCTCCAAGACCAACACCACGCTCCCTCTTTGGGATCTAGACATCAAACACACATAGGCCGAGCAGATGTCCTCCTAGACATCCGCCTTTAGATACTTCATCTCTCCCTATCAACTAAATATGTAATATCGACCAACCCAAGCATGCTTTTAAAATATTCAAACTTCTTGTTACGAAGAGAATCCATCAGCACATTAGCTACCTGTTAATTTGTCAAAATATATTGTAGCTTTACGACCCCATCTTGTACCAGGCTCCTAAAGTGGTGGTACTTGTTGTTGATATGCTTCGTTCTTCAATGAAATGCAAGGTCTTTAGACATATTGATGTTGGATTATCATAATTTATTATGGTAGGATCTAGAGGCTTTCCAAACAAATCTGACAAAAATTTCTTTAACCAAAAAGCCTCCTTTCCTACTTCACATGCAGTAATATATTATGCTTTGGCATTACTTAACACAACAAGATCTTGCTTTCTACTCATCCATGAAATCATAACATATCCCAAACTAAAGCATCCACTTATAGTGCTTGTTATCACCCCAAGAAACTCTCCTAGGTTGTATCTCAGAGATGCTCGAGAACATTACAAGCTCAACAAAATGTTGGAATTGGATGAATGGAAGGAATGATGCATATTCAATCCATATAACCACTTCTACTATGCTTGACCCCAGACATGGGTGAACACCCCAAGACTACAAGGCTTTAGACCACCAATTACTCACAGTTTGAGGATTAAGTGGATATGGAGAATACTGACCACACCAGCAGATGCACAGGACCCTGTGATGGCCAGCTACAACCAGTTAAAGAGGTCTGCAAATCTGTTTCTTAATGCACAGACAGGATGACAGCTCTCTGGCACTAAGTAAAAAGAAACCTGCATAACACATTCAATAATACATACAATATTCTAACACAGAAGTGGGATGACAGCCCCTCTAATGCTGAATATCAAGAGCATATGAATAAATGCATGACAGGGACAGCCTAGAACAAAGAAGAAGTGGAAAGTGAGCAATTAACAGCAAAAGAAGCTTGTATTAGCTGAAAATGAAGACCAGACGCTGCAAGTATCACAGTAGTTACAGTCTCCAGAAGTTGAACCTTACATCAAAACCAAAACCATCAACCCTCATCACATTTTGTCTTCTGGATATATATAGAGGTTGATTACAAAAATATATGCTATCCTATGCGTGGAGGGGTCATAATGGACCACCAACCACCTTAAATCTCTGATATGGATCTCTGTTATAATCAGTGTGCCTTAATGAACAATATTTGATCTTTCTGCTGCTTGGTCGTCCTTCTCGGGCAGGTGGAGTGTAATATGCATAAAACTCCATGACTGATTAATGCTTTGATCTACTCGAGGTTGTCCTTTTCTTCTCTCGGGTACAAAATATGTTAAATGCAGTAGTTGAATCTTTAACTGCACAGAGCTGGTAGATGATCGCCTTCTTCCTTCAAATGCACAGAACAGTTAAGGGACACTGGCAGTAAGGCGGGAGGAAAACACCAGTCGTTGGATCTAGGAGATGAATGGCAGGGATCGTTTGATAAGGAGTATCGGGAGGAAACGTGGACGGGCGAACGTGGGCCTTCGGATCACAGTCGAGCAGATCCGACGATGATCGAGAGGCGAAAGAGCGCGGGGTTTAACGAGCAGGGGAGGGTGGTTTTGCTGGCAGGCGATATTCCCTGCACTGCCCACGGAGCTATGGTGGTTTCCGTATAGACCCGCGCGAACCCAGTCAACGCGCGACACATGGCTTCCCCGATAGGCGGGAAACCGCTTTCCCTGCATTAACGAGCAGGGAGCTCACGCAATCAGGACTTACAACTACCGTCTGATCACGCGACAAACAGTCGGATGGCGAGGAACACGCACGAGGTTTAATGTGCAGGAAAAAGAAGGTTGCGATGGCGGGAACCGTTGGATCAGGACGATCAATAGTGGAGATTAGTGTATAGGGTTATATGGGCGCAGGTTCGTGTGCTAAGCGCCTGGGGCTAAAGAAATCTTGGTTATGCAGAGTTTGGAAGAATAAACAGAGGCAACAGGGTAAAAGGAGCTAGGCGGGGAAATAGGAAAGGTGAGGAATGAATAGGTTTTAGGGGAGAAATAGACACAAGGAGGGCTATGAGGGTATACAACAACATGAAGGAGGGGAAGGAAGTCAACTGTTGCGAGCTTCCCTTTCAACATAAACTCACCACCAGACCCGAATTTGACCTTCAAACGCTGAAGTTTATAGCAGAGCTAACAGTGCATATTCCATCAGCCTCACCGCCACCCAATCTGAACCAGTAAAACCTATTAATTTGACTTCTTTAATATCATACTTTAGGCAATGATGTATTGTGCCATGTAGATATCTTAAAATGTGCTTGGAAGTTATCCAATGGTCATGGCGAGGCTCCAACTAAAATTGACTGAGAACATTTACAGTAAAACATATATCAGGTCTCATATTTACCAGGTACATCAGAGAGCTCACCAACTTATGATAACTAGTAGGATCGGCGAGACTAGAGTCAGTGCTTCTCAACTTCTCGAGATTAGTGATCATTGGAGTAGTCATAGGTTTGAATCCATCATACCAAATCTCTAAAATATCTCGATTATGTATTTTCCTTGACCTATATATATTTCTCGAGGTTTCTTCCAGACTTCCAAACCCAATTAATAATGCATAAGTCCCAAATCCTTCTTTTCGAATTCAGTTGCCAACATCTTCTTGCATTCTTGTATTCTGCGCTCCACACCTGTAATAAACAAATCATCCACATACAGTAGAATAATGATTGGTTCATTGTTCACCAACTTTATGTAAAGGTTTGGATCTTTAGAGCTTTTGACAAACCCAATTCTTAAGAGATATGCATCCATCTTTGCATACCATGCCCTAGGAGCTTGCTTCAAGCCATATAGGGCTTTCTTGAGTCTAAAAACATGTGTGCTTTTGTTATTTATTTTAAATCCTTCTCGTTGTTCAATGTATTCTTCTTCATTGATGGCTCCATTTAGAAATGTTTTTTTACATCCATTTGATGGATATTCCATCCCGTAGTAGCAGTTAGTGAAACCAAATATCTTATAGTAGTATACATGTTAATTTTAGATAACAATGGTATGTTCTATGCTTTAGAAAAATTTACTTCATTTTTTCTTATTAGCCCAATATCATTTTCCATATTAGAAATCACATTAACATTGATAGTAAATGTAGATAGAACATAAACGATAAGAAGAAGACAAGCCAAGACAAGAGGACACAATGTTTGGCGGATGCGAAGCAAAAACCCCAATGTGGGGAAACCCTTTGATCAAATATTATTATTATTCTTCAATAGTTCAACAGAGAGAAAGTAAATCATACCAAATTTACTTGCCCAATCACTTTCAAACAGTCCAGTCAAATAGCAATCACCAAGATGCCCTAACTAGAAAGTCAACGTTCCTCAAACCAACAGAAAATATCCTCCAAATGAGATCCGTCAAACCCAATCAAATTGACCTCCAAAGACAGTTAAAATCAACCCAAAATAGTCCTAAAATTCTTGGTCAACACAAAGTCAACGTTGTGGTCAAAGGATATGTGGTTAATGCATGCCAACTCACTCCAATTGCCTTGATTTTCATGCTAGGAGATGCATCCTTAGAAGATCAGACTAACTGCCTAAAAAATGCAGTCAAAGAATATGAATTGATCCTTGGTCAATGCTGGTCAATACCCTTGCAAATAGCCCAAAAGAAGTCCTTCGATTTCTACCATTTTCAGTCAACCCAAGTCAATGTGAGAAGAGAAAAGTTGCTCCTTTGTTGTACAAACCAATGAGGGGAGGAGCGAGAAATATGAGTTGAGTGATGATCCAAATGAGGAGAATGTCTCTCTTATTTATACAATTCGATGAGGGGTGGAGATAGATATATTGGGCTTCATGAGCCTACATTAGACTTCTGGTCGACCTTGACAATTTGCACATGTGTGAGAATTAAATTCAAAATCTCACTTCTGCTCATCCAAACAAGACGATATTTAGATCAATCTTGCACCTCTTGGAAAGAGTAATCCAATAAAAATTTCATATCCATAATATGAGTTGTCCAAGGTGGATTTTGGCCCTAGTTGCCAATTTTAACACTCCCTCTCAACTAGGGAGAAATGCACCTGCCAAACCATATGTCAATTTGTACCATCTCTGACATCCCTTTTCTGTTCTACTCTGCTGAACCATGAAGAAATAATGAAGAAGAAGTGATCGAGAGTGTATCATGACACTCTCCACTGACTAAAGTTAGACTTTGATGCCAAATCAAGTTGTTGAACACCATGCATCCTAGTCATGGGGAGTACGGAAATACATGATGCATCCATTGGTAGTGCTATGGTCTCTAACTAGCTTTTCCCAACTCATTGGATAGATGAGAGGTACTCCCACGAGTCTCAAACTCTATGGGTAGGATGTGTGTCGGGGCATCAGTAGGAGAAGGTGAACCACTCATCCTATGCATATGTCAATTGTAGGGGGAGGACTCACCCTACATGCATGTGTCCGAGTAGGGGAAGGTGAACCACTCACCCTACACACATGTCAACCATAATTGGGTATCACAAGGGAAGGCGAAACACTCACCCTATATCCAGCGCACCACTAGGGGAAGGTGAACCATTCACCCTATCGTCACTCATTGTTAGCTCCAAGAAGTACCCCATGCCCCTAGGAGCTCCCAGAGCTTTGTGTCCAACTCATACGGGACCCTCATAAGAGGGTTGTTCCATGACTCCAAGTCTCTCTCAGAAGAATAATAATTTGACCTTCCCGAGAGGCTTCGTGAGGATGTCAGCAACTTACTCATCTCTCTTGATGTGTTGGAACCTCACTGCTCCCTGTTGCACCATATCCTGGATAAAGTGGTACCTGATATCAATGTGGTTGGAGCCATCATGGAACATGAGATTCTTTGATAAATGAATCCCACTCTGGTTGTCACAGAAGATCACATTCGTATCTAGCACGTTCTCAAATATCTCATTGAAGAGCTTCCTCAACCAAACTGCTTCACAACAAGCCATACTTGCATCAATGCATTCGGCCTCAGTGGTGCTTAGTGCAACTAATTTATGCTACCTGCTCGTCGAGGATATAGAATCAGACCCCAAAGAGAAGCAAAACCCAGACTTGCTCTTACGATCCACCACAATGTCAGCCCATTCAGCATCTGAATATCCATGTAGCCTCAAATTCCTGGCAGTGTATCTCAAAACATAGTGGATAGTGACTCAGAGATATCTCAAGAGATTATTGACAACAATCCAATGAATCTAATGAGGCTTGACAATGTATTGAATCAAAGTGTTCACAATGAAGCATATGTCAAGATAGGATTGCATTGATGAATGAGAGTGTAATCACTTGTCAGAAAGAGACCATCCACATAAAGGACCAGAATGAGAGGTTTGTCCTTTTCAGCCTTGAAGTATAGGTTTGGGTCACCATCGCTTCTTGTAAACCCCAGCTTCATAAGATAGCTATCGATCCTCTCATACCAAGCCCTAGGGGCTTTCTTCAATCCATTGAGGAATTTCTTCAACCTGCATACATGTGTGTCATGATATTGAACTTTGAACCCCTCAGGTTTTTCCACATATACTTCCTCCTTAAGCGAACCATACAAGAAGGCAGTTTTGACATCCATCTGGTGAAGGTTCCATCCTTGCGAGGAAGCAAGGGCTATGATCAAATGGATGGTGATATATTGGGAAACCGGTGCAAATATCTCATCACAGTCTACTCCTTCCTTTTGAGAGAAACCTCAAACTACAAATTTGGCCTTGAATTTCTCAGCATTCCCATCAACTCCATGTTTGATCCTGCAGATTCATTCTGAAGTGACCACCAACTTATCCTTGGGTCTAGGAACCACCTCCTAGACATCATTCTTCATGATCGATTCATACTCTTTGTTCATCACCTCCTTCCAAACTTGTTGCTTCACAGCTTCTTTGAATGTAAAAGGCTTAGATTGTACAATAGTACCCATTGCAGCTAAGTACCCTTGGTAGCCATTCGGCTTCTTGCTTTCACGAAATGTCCCCCTCAGTGCAATGCACTTCTTGGCATCTTCAAGAGTATCCTTAAGCCACAAAGGTCTCTTTCTTGTAGTAGAGGGCTTACAAGGAGGTGGATCTCTGGGATCCATAGGTCCTTCAACATCAGGCATTGGTACATCGAACAGAGATTCATCCTGCTTTTCTGCATCAATATCATTGGCCTTCCTAGGAATAGGAAGATCTTGAATCTTTTGAAGTGTGGAATGTTCATCGAAAGTGACATCATGATTTAATTCCACTTCCCTTTGAACAAGCACATAGATTCTATATTCCTTCGAAGTTTCACTATATACCACAAATGTTCCTTTCTTCCCAGACGCATCTAGTTTGTTTCTTTTCTCTTTTGGTACATGAAAATATATGGGACATCACACAATTCTAAAATGAGAAACATCAGGTTTCTTACTAGTGAAAACTTCTTCGGGTGTCTTGAAATCCAAAGCTTGATGTGGGCATCAGTTTTGAACATACATAGCGGTGTTGGCATCTTCTCCCCATAAGAGCTTCGGAATACCTTGATCATGAAGCATAGCCTAGGTAGCTTCGATGATACTATGATTCTTCCTTTCGGCAACACCATTTTGTTCAAGAGTATAAGTGGTTGTAGTCTCCCTCTTAATGCAAACTTCTCTACAATAGTCTTTGAATTCATTAGACTCATATTCGGTCACATTGTCAATCCTTAGAACTTTGATCTTCTTCCTTGTTTGATTCTCGACCAAGGCTTTGAAGGAGAGGAACCATTTGAATGCTTAGTTCTTCTTCTTTAAGAAATATATCAGTGCCTTGCGAGAGAAGTCATCCACAAAAATAGCATAATACAAATATCCACTGAAAGATGTAACAAGCATCATTATTGATAAATCAGAATCGACCAATTGAAGAATATCAGTGGTTTGAGTCTCACTTGAGGGGAATGGTCCCCTTGTATGTTTTCCAGCTTGACATCCCTGACAAACACCTTAATGATTCAAGTTGAATTCGGACATCCCTGTGACCATATTCTTTACATCAATTAAGGCTTTAAAATGAAGTTGAGCAAATATTTGGTGCCATAATTCGAATTGAAGAGAGGTGTCAAAAATCATATCTCCCAACGAACTTCCTCCAACCTGATAGAGACCTTCAACCCTGAATCCTAGAGTGAATGCATCTCTTGGATTCCTTTTCCAAAGACGAACCTTCCCATCAATGAATGACACCTTAAAACCTTTATCTTCCATCACAGAAATAGAAACCAGAATATTTTTCAAGTCAAGTACATATAACACTTCTTGTAGATGAAGGGTTTAACCTTGATTTGAGGAGTAACAGTCCCAGTTCCTTTCACGAGATAGGTGGCATTGTCCCCAAGTATGATCTCCATATTTGTCTTCTTCTCAACCAAGTTTGAGAGAGCTTCTTTGTACCCAGTGAAGTGCCTTGAAGCACCACTACCAATCAACCAATGGTCCAATGTATCTGGAGGAGAGGCGGTGGAGAGGGTAGAAATAAGATCAAATTCATTTTTCTTTGCAACATTAACTTCATTATACCTGGAGTTTCTCGACTGCTTATGAGGACGACCACCTCCATTTTGAGAAATAGGTTCATTCCTCTTCCTTTTGTTATTGAACATGTTGTTCCTTTGATTTCCATTGCCCTTGAAGTTGTTGTTGTTATTGTTTTCATAATCTCTTGGATCATCCTTCTTGTGAGGACACTCTCTAGTGAAGTGGCTAAACTTGTTACAATTGAAGCACCTTCTTTGAATCCTTGCTTGAACCCTTGTCCTTGACTTCTTAGACCAACATTGTTCCTTCTTCTAGAATGAGCAGAGAAGACAGTAGGATTGTTTCTATTTAAGGGCTTGTCTTGTTCCATCATCCTTATTTCTTCTTGAGTGCATCTAGCCAATAGTTCCTCATATCTTGGAATCCTATCATTGTTAAGAATGGTAGTGTTGAACAGATCCCAATCTCTTGTAAGGCCCCCAAGAGAAATAAGAGAGAGTTCTCTGTCACAAATGAATTCTCCAATAGATAAGAGATCATTATTCTTGATCTCGGTGATCCTCATGAAGTATGATTGGATGGATTCTCCTATATCCATCTTGATGTCTTTCAACTTGTTCTTGAGAAAGAGAATTTTATTTGCATTTTTCACTTTGAACATCCCAACCAGTCTTTCATACATCTCCTTAGATGTTTCTAAATTAGAAATATATGCAACCAAAGGCTGACGAATAGAATCAACAATAATCTTCTTAGCTTTTGTCTCACCTTTCTTGTACTTTGTTTAAACATCACTGGTTGCATTTGAGGGAGGCTCGGTTATTCTTCCCTTGACATAGTCCATGGAATCATTCTCCTCCAAAGTTAAATCCAAGATCATCTTCCATGCATGATAGTCAGAATTGTCCTTGAGCTTGTCCTCAGATTTGAAGAAAGATTTAGTCATCATTGGGACTAGTTCCAAGTCCTTGTCCAACAACTTCCTTTAGTGATTACTTGACTTCACTCTTACTTGGGCTTAGACTTCACCTCCGTTATGATACCATGTTAATTTTAGATAACAATGGTATGTTCTATGGTCTAGAGAAATTTACTTCAATTTTTCTTAGTAGCCCAATATCAATTTCCAGATTAGCAACCACATTAACATTGATAGTAAATGTAAATAGCCATGGAAAAACCCTAATGTGGGGAAACCCTTTGATCAAATATTCTTATTATTCTTCAATAATTCAATAGAGAGAGAGTACATCATACAAAATTCACTTGCCCAAACACTGTCAAAATAGTCCAATCTAATGGCAGCCAACAAGACGCCCTAACCAGAAAGTCAATGTTGGTCAAACCAACAGAAAATCGCCTCCAAATGAGCTTGGTCAAACCTAGTCAACTCAGACTCTAAAGACAGTCAAAATCAACCCAAAACAATCCTAAAATTCTCTGTCAAACTTGCTCAATGCAAAGTCAATGCTGCAGTCAAAGGATCTACGGTCAACCCAAGCTAACCTGCTCCAATTGCCTTGAATTTCGCGCCAGGAAATGCAGGCTTAAAAGATTAGAGTAACTACTGGAAAAATGCAGTTAAAGAAGATGAGTTGACCCTCAGTCAATGCTGGTCAACGCCCCTGCAAATAGCCTAAAAACAGTCGTGCAATTTTTGACTGAAATTTTCGGTCAACCCAAGTCAATGTGAGAAGAGAAGAGTTGCTCCTTTGTTGTACAAACCAATGAGGAGAGGAGAGAGAAATATGAGTTGAGTGATGATCCAAATGAGGAGAATGTCTCTCTTATTTATACAATTCGATGAGGGGTGGAGACACATGTATTGGGCTTCATGAGCCTACATTAAACTTCTGGCTGACCTTGACAATTCGCACATGTGTGAGAAATAACTTCAAAAACTCACTTCTGCTCATCCAAACAAGATGATCTATAGATCAATATTGCACCTCTTAGAAAGAGGAATCCAATCAAAATAGCATCTCCATCATATGAGTTGTACAAGGTGGAGTTTTTTCCTAGTTGCCAATTTTAACAATACCTGGCTGTAGGAGCAAAGGTTTCTTCATAGTTTATGCCTTCCTTTTGTGAGAAACCCCTTGCAATGAATCTAGCTTTGTATTTTTATATGCTTCCATCAATAGCATGTTTGATTTTGTAAATTCATTTTGAAATGACAACCGATTTGTCACTTTTTCTAGGAACGATTTCCCAAACCTCATTCTTCATGATGGATTGATATTCTTCTTGCATCGCCTTCTTCCATTCTTCTTTATGAGCAACTTATTCAAATGTAGTTGGTTCAAATTCTATTACTTTTGTCATATATGCTGCATATCCTCAATATCTTTTCAGTCTTTTGGTTTCTCTAAAAGTTCCTTTAGTAGCTCCTCGTCCTTCGACATATTCAGGAGTAGATTTTAACCAATTTGGTCTCTTCTTGTTTCGGGTATAATCACAAGTTGAATAGGCTCACTTCATCCTTCTTCTTCTTCTTCTTCTTGGTTTGTAGTTGAATTATCATGATGCTCTTCTTCTTAAAATAGTGGTATATCTTCATCATTGGAATGTATCAGAATATCCTTGGATATTTTGTAGGCATGATTTTCATCGAATATAACATCTCTACTTAGTTCAAAAAATCTTCCTTGCTTGATGTTAATTCTATATGCCTTTGAAGAAAGACTGTAGCCAATGAAGATCCCTTTAACGCTTGTAGAATCTAATTTACTCTGCTTGTCCTTTGGAACATGGATGTATGTATGACACCCAAAGATTCGAAGATGGTCCACAGATGGCTTATTTCCTGCGAATGCTTCTTCCGGTGTCATATTCTCAAGTACTCTATGAGGAATTTTATTTTGTATATATATTGTTGTCTTTGTTGCTTCTCCTCATAGAAACTTCAATAGATCTTGATAAAAAATCATAGTTCATATACATTCTTCAAGTGTTTTATTTCTCCTTTCTACAACTCCATTTTGCTCAGGATTGTAGGGAACAATGAGCTCCCTTTTAATATCTTCTTCTTTACAATATGCAATTATTTTTTTTGAAGTGTATTCCCCACCATTGTCGAATATTAAAGTCTTTATCTTCCTTTTGATTAAGGTTTCCACTTTAGATCTAAACTCCTTAAAATTTTCAAATACTCTATCCTTTGTCTTGAGAAGGTAGAGCCATGTCTTTCTAGAGTGATCGTCAATGAAGGTCACATAATAAATATGGCCTCCAAGAGTGGTTAGACATAGGCCCACACACATCAGAATGAATGAGGTCTAATATTTCCTTTAACCTGGTATCACTACTTGTAAAAGGCTTCCTTGTATTCTTCCCTAAATCACATCCCTTACATACTCCTTCAGGATCTTCTTTGATGTTGGGGATGTCATTTACCATTTGATTAAGAGAGGAAATAATCTTGCAATTTATATGCCCATATATTAGATACCATAGTTTGATAGGATTGATCTCCATGTGAACTAGGTCTTGAGGAGATGGTGTTATGACTCTATTTAACCTTCCTTCACGTACTCCAATAACTTTTGCCTTATTAATGCTTGAATCCTTCCCCCACTCCAGAACTTTACCATCTACAAAGGAAACCCTATCTCCTTTATCTTGTAAATATGAAATTGAAAGTAAAATCCTTTTCAAACCTAGAACATAAAGTATATTGTTGAGGTGTAGCTTTGCTCCATTTTCTAGCTTCAATGATATAGATACCAGGCCCTTGACTACATAAATTTTGTTGTCTCCTAGCTCCACTCCATGAGATGATGGTTCCTTTGATAGAGTATGAAGTTGTCCACTTTCTCTCGTCATGTGTCTTGATGCTCCACTATCAATGATCCATGCATGGTCAGTGTCAAGAGTATCCGTGAGTGCAGCCAAGAACCCTTCGCTTTTGACTTTCTTAAATAGGTTGTAGATGATCCTTCTGATCTAGCTTCCTGCAATTCTTATAATGTTTAATCCCATCTTCAATAACTTTCCACAGAGAGAGTAACCTTTCATTTTAATCCAACAAAGTGATCTCCAATCTTCTTCGACCTTAGCTCTGATACCATGTTGAGAAATCAATGTTGGTAGGGTTTAAGGTTTGATTCCTCTTTCTTGATAAGTACTTGTGAATTATGTTGGCCTCTTTTACTTATTTATTATAGTATCTTTCATCAAGCAATTACTAAATGATATGTGTACGAAGATCACAAGAACAAGAGACACAAGGTGTAAGCGCACAATGTGGGAAAAATCCCTATAAGGAGAAAATCCAGTCAAGAACTCTTCCTTTAGTAGATTCAATTCAATATGAGACACTTCCAAACTTCTTAGACCTAAAAAAATACCTCCTCCAACCACCAAGCCAACCCTTCCCTACAATAGATGATCTTGGCAAAATACTCCAAGTGACAGCTTCCCAACAACAACTTCAATCCAAAATTTTAGCCCCCCAGCAATAAAACTTCGACCCCAGCTTCAGAGTTTCAGACGTGCAGATGACATAGATTTTTTACCCCAACAATTGCCCAAAAAATTTCGCACGTGTGAGAGAAAGATGGCCCAAAACTTCAACTTAGGGTTTCCCAACAAACTTTGTCCTTCTTTAGCTTCTTCAGTCTCTTTTTCTGCTTCTCTATCTTGTAGATCGAACTTGTTGAGTGAGTGACTGAAATAGGTCAAATTCCTATCCTTATATAGCCTTTCTGCTAGGTCGAATTTCCCTCATGTAGGCTAGATTCTTGGGGACAAGGCCGACTTGGTGTGGAGGTGGAAAATTACTCTTTTGACTCAAAAATAATTATTTTTACATTATACAAAATCCCAAGAAGGGTCTAATAAAAATGACAATGACTCTAATGACTCAATACAAAACCTAAAAGCCTTCAATGGAGGCTTTGACCTAGAAGATATTGACCCAAGCATGAAACCCATGCTTTAATAAGTCATTTTCTTTAATAATAAATTTTCTATTGACAAGTACAAATATGAAGACCGATACTAGTTGCATTCTTCAACAAAGAGTACTCTTGTGGGTGAGGAGAAGATGTCCTTGTATTCTTCCACAACCTTATCCACCTATTTCTATTGCATGGAGGAATCCTTCCCAAGGGCCATGTATGTGGCCACGATATTCCCCTTATTTTGAGAGCGAATCAGAAAGAAAACAGATTTTTCTTTCTAGGAGATGATCTTTCTACATTGCTTAGAAGAGATAAAATAGATGGCGGTAGCAGGGGCTACCTCTGGTATCATGTATAACTTATTACCCAATGTAATAATAACAATGTGACACCTAGACTCATACACAACATGACGCTTCCACAAGTATGGTTGGCCTGATAATACATCACAAACTTCAATAGGAGCAATGTCACATAATACCTAATCCGTGAAGGGTTTGATGTTGTAGGGAAGGCGACACTTCTCGTTGACGCGAAGATCTCGTCCTTGGTGGAGCCACCTGATGGTGTATGGTCATGGGTGTGGTGTGGTCAACATGCCCAGCTGCTTAACGAATCCTGCTAACATAAGGTTTTTTTGGCTCCTGCTTTCAATAATGAACTGCAACGATGACCCCTTCACCTACATCTGTGAGTGGAAGAGACATTTCCCTTCCTCTAGGTCTTCGGGCTCAATATTTTGAACCTTGTTGGTGGCTACGGTGGCACTAGGCACTGCATTAATAATCTTCTTCCCTTTGTCGTTCCCCTTGTTGGGGTTTGACTTAGAGTCGAAACATGCATCTGACTCCGAAGCCTTCAACTCGGCCACAAGTGACTACTTGGCATGACACTCACTTGTGTTGTGAGTGGGGCTCTTGTGGAACTCACATCACTCCCATGTGTCCTTCTCCGTATTCAAGGTGTTATTCTTTGCTTATAGCTTCGATGGGTTATCCTGGGTCACACCACCTTAGCTTTTTCCTTTTTTTTGTGGTTTGGGGGCGCCTTTTCCTTACTTTGAATTCGCAAATCCAAAGTCTCACTTCTTCTGTTTAAATTTATGCTTTATCTTGATAGTGTATCAATACGTGGTGCCGACCGAGGATATGTCTAGGAACTCCATCTCGTCTTGAATATATTTGTGTAGACAGTCGTGGTACTTGAGTAACAAATGTTGCTCAAAATACTTAATACCTAACTTCATTAAAAGGGTATGAAAAGCATTTGTGAACTTCGGCACGTCTTAGTCCCTTCCCTGCCACAGTGTGGTCCATTTTATGTACTTATCTTCATATCTCCCAATAGGGTAATATTGTTCCTTGACAGCGTCTCAGAAGGAATTCTAAGTGGGTGCGTCTGAAAATAGTGAGGGTTCCCTCTCATCCTTTTGCTCACAGTTGGTTTCTGACTAGTCTTTGACGTGGGGGGTGACTTTCAGGAGCGCAAAAGTAATATTTTCCCTATCGAAAAAATAATGAACCGAAAAATATCCTTCCAATAGTTTTAACAATTTATTTATGGCATTTGTGCTTATTTGACCTTAAAATGTTGGGATGAAAAATTTAATTTGTACCTTGATGGGGACGACACCTCCGAAGTGATTGTTGGATGAAGATGCATCACCTGCTAACATCCGTCGAAGGATCTAGACAAAGTTTTCTATCATGTCATTCCTTTGTCGCTCAAGGCTTCTTTAAGCATCAACTTTATAGTATCTCCTGCTCCCTGCTCTTTCTTTTCTTCCCCCATGGGTGGTCGTTAGTATCGGCGGGAACGGTCTTGCAAGCGTTTAACCAATTCAAGTCCCAACTCCTTGTACCCTGACCTCGTTGGGGACATGCACAAAAAAATAGAGAAAGAGAAGACCGCTCTAATACCAATGATCCATATTTATGCAAGAACGAAATGAATACAGATATAAACATATTCATGAAACTACAACGAAAACATAAATTTAATTCGTTAATAACAAAGTACTGAAAATTGTTACATGCAAAATGGAAATAAACTAGTTCGAGCGATGGTAGCCTATCTCTGAGAAGAGATGTGGTGACTACATGCCTTCTGAATTGTGTTACAGTGAGGCTTGGAGACCTTTTTATAATTGGAAACCCTAAACATCTAAAATCCTAACCCTAGGAGATGAAGCGCCAAAAGTTTGTGGGCCTAGTTGGGGTTAGTTGGAACGTTGACTTCCCAGAGTCATAAATTTGGCATACGATCTCTATTTGACTATCATAATAACTCGTTTCAAATATTTCCAAGAGGAGTCTGATAAAAGCTATTAAATTAGGATGGCACTTTTCCAGTCTCTCTGTTTTCCCAAAAAAAGTCTTTTAGGCCCTCAAAACGACACCAGAAGTTTAGGACCCAAAAAACTGCCAAAAATAGTAAGTTGTACTACAATTAAGGAAATTGAAAGAAACAATGGTAGGGGTCCAATTGGAATAGGTAGGTGGCCACCAATATCCACCTGGATCATGCAATCCCTCAATGCATCATCAAACATAAATTTTCTTGACCTATGAGTGTCACTTATCCAACTATTGTCCATCATGAAATCTCATTACATGCACACAATACTAGGATATATTTATCATATTATGTGTGTTGGTAGGTTCCTACCCTAACCATACCCCTCTTGGGTACTTAAACAATACATGCATTTGAGTGAGAACATGTTAGAAAGATACAAACTCAGGTTGAAGGAATTCTTACCCAATTCCTTCAACTTACTAGTTGTTGCAGCATGGCTAAAATTCCATGTCTACATTATTATCATCATCATTTATACTCAGCCAATGATTTTTCAATGAGTCCACATGGATCCTTCTTTATCTTTCTTGATAAATACTCTCTTATTATCGTCCTCGAGATTATTTTCAATGGCCGAAGACACATCCATTGCCTAAAATCCCATTTCTAATAAGGGAACTTTCAATATCAAATTCATAATGTTATTATGAATCTTTTTGTGATACACAGTTTCATCACATATCAATTATTAGTCAACCAATTTAAATCAAACATATCCTACAATAATTCTAAACTATGAGCCAATTCATTTTATTTGCTTGCACTCATTTTCATCCATTTTCAACATTTTTAATGGAGCTTTCATGCATCAAGAATCAATCAAGCATTCTCAAGCTTAGGCTACTTCACAATTTAGCCTTTTCAATTTTAAAGAAAGGCATAATGATCAATACGAAAATAAATTTTGAAGGGACACTTCCCTTTCTCAATTACATAAAATGGGGACTCCATTGTTTGGTTGTTTACATTAGCATAATAAAGCACTCCTTAATCGATTTCTACTTATTCAAACATGCCATTTTAATGGAAATTTGCGTTTAATCAACAAGGAAAAATTCCCACTTAATCTAGAACTAAACCTAGAACTATAACATATTTAATATATGCAACAACTTTTATGATTTTTTTTTCATAATTTTCAATAGGTTTAATGCCTAGATTATTATATTTTCCTCCTTTTTCTTCCTATCTTTTCTTCTCTCTCTTTCCTCTTTTTGTTATTTTTTGTTATGGTTTCACTTTGTTATAATTTATTATATTTTAATTATATTTTCAGATTCTTCCTTCATAAATTATATTATTTATTATTATTATGTTTTTATTTTTATGTTTCTCTTGGCTGTTAGGTTTTTTGGTTTTATTGTTTTGGTTGTGTTTATTTCTTTCCCTTTGATTATATGAGTGGCATCTTTTTGCTTTATCATTTGAGTATTTTTCTTCTTTTATTTCACTTCTTTTGTCTTTTCCTATTATCATTATTAATATTATCAAATTTTTTACTTTTATTTATTTATTTATTTTTGTCCTTTTTTTATATTTTGTTATTATGTTTCAGTTTATATAATATTTTTATTTTCTTTGACTTATATTATTTATTACTTTCTAATCCTTCCCTTTGGGCTTTTGTCTTTTTCTTTTTAAACTATTGTTGTTTCTATCTTGTAGGAGCCAACAATTTTTGCTCTCTTATGTGGTTTATATTTATTATGCTCTTTTCTTATTTCCTTTTTGGCATTTTGCATCCTAAAGATAGATCATGATGTGCATTCAAAATTTTAACAATCAATTAATGGAATTATGGTTTCTTTGATCAACACTAAAAAAACGCGCCACATAAGTATAAATGTTAATTCTCAACCCAAATATTTCTTTGACAATATAGGGGTCCTTTACCCTAGCGCTCTTACAAATGCAAGTTGTCTCAACATATATTATATCATTATCTTTTTTTATATATATTTTAAGACACAATTGCCTTCATTCAAACATCTACTAGTCTTACTATTTGCATAACTATGTCCACCCTGATAGAGTCTCTCCATTGTCCATCTAAGGGACTATCTTTCCATGCAACCTCACTAGTTTCACTCACTCTAATCCAACACGATTAGACCACTCAATTTTATTTTATTTGACCAACACTTTCCTAGCTAGTCTTCGTGCTCATCTCTATGCAATTCTTGAAGTTGTGAAAGAACACGTTTCACATGAATACCTCAGATCCTCTTTCACGTATCAATGACAACACCAACCAATCCTTATTGTCCTTCCATTATCTTTTAGACAACAAGTCTCACAACCTTGTCATAGGCTATCTCTTAAAATCCAGGCATCAATGCTAGTCTTGCCAATACCCCCATGGCAAACCACATAAGCACACTTACTGCTACAATTTCATATTCCATGAGGAGAAGTGATCTACACATCATGCTCACTCACTTTCCAAGTGTGTACTTACAAAAAAAAAAAGAATTATCTAAGGAGATCAACATCACCATTAGGCACACACACACACACACACACACACAAATATATTTAAATCAATATTCAACAATTTGACCTCACTGGAAGCAAGCTCCATTTCTTTCTCCATTCTTACATCGATACCCCTAACATGTATTATACAAAGTACTCCATGGTACCTTTAGGTATGCTATGCATACCTTCGTATGCTCATACACAAGAATACTCATGTATATCACCTCACACATGATTCTTTCACTTAGATTTTAAACAAATCTGATTTTTGGGGGTTGACTTACCTACTTACTCATTCCATCATCCTCAAATATATGTTTCCATCATTATGTTTTACTTTTCCAAGAGAGTTATCGCTTGCACACTTGCATCCATCACCGCCATGTGCCATATGGCCTCTTACTGAGGCAAACAAGGCAATGTCCATTCTATCCAAAACATAACAACCAAGCCTCATGCTTACCTATCGACTTAGTTAATCCATACAGCTATGTTCATGCATTTCAGCTAAAAAACACACACATTCCTTTCATTAACCACATTCATTCACTTCAAGGCATAATCCCTTTCCATCTCGGACACCTATGTTAAAATCCAAAATCAAAAACCTTTTTAATTTGAGCCTTTTCAGTTGCACATACAATGCAGTGACTTCTCTCATCCCCAACATCACATCCTTATCCATTTATGCATTTATGATTCATTCATTACAACTACATCATCCATCCAAGAATTAAATCCTTTTAAGGATATCCAATATGGCCACTACCACACCATTCATTCCAACAATGCACTCTAGCATTTTCTTAAACTAAGGCATCCAAAACTACCCACATACACACATCCATATGCAACCAACATGTATGCAAGTGCAATCAATGGAATTCTCATCTTTAATCATACCTTGTTTATTTCTTGATCAACGTCATTCACAAGATATGGACTCCTCAAAATAACCTTCTGCAAAAAATCCTTTCCAAACATTACTCTGTTTTCTCAAAAGAGACTCTTTCTTTTACACATTTTCTCCAATCCAAATTCATCTCTATGGTATATCTCAAGCCCTCTAGGCCTAAAGTTTGAACCACAGTTATGATACCACTCTATAACACACCTATCCCCCTCTAAGCATTTTTTAGGGTGCACAATGTACATTCCCAACACCCAAGATCACTTTATGGGGTTGGGGAATATAAATTTCCTCTTTTATTAACCATCTCAAACGTCCTTTTTGAGGTCACCATTATCTTTTGCTCATTGAGAGTTTCTTGACAACTATAAATTTCATCTCATTCTAAGATCTAGGCACAAAGTTACAACTCTTAGAAGATTCATTTTTATGCCATGTGAGAAAATCATATGGATGGCATGAGACAGTCATATGCCCATGTGTCACCACCACGTGGTGCCATGTCTACAAGCTAGACATGTTGCCCTATCAAGTCATATATGGATCCAAGTATTCATTTTCCTCTACTACAACTATTCTTAGTTCTTTTGGATACCATATCTGGGTGAGGCACTCTAGTCAACCACGCAAACATTTGAATGTTTTCACCTCTACATATCTGAAACATCTAATCTCTAGATGTATCTATAAATCCATATAAAAAACATCAAATTCAGATATCTAGAATCCACTATATTGAAAAGTACAAAAAGTATAACTAAATCAAAAGGCCAAATTTTTAGATTCCTCGGTCAGTCGTCATATAGAGATTCCTTGTCATCTTCCATGTTACTTCCCACCTAGCCGTCCACATCATCTTCCATGATACTGTCCACTTATCCTTCCATGTCAACATCAACACTCCTCTATGCCCACATCATCATCCTTGTCAGCATGGTTCAATATCTAGATTTTTGGATATATGTACCAATAGACATCTGCAAAATCCTTAAAAGGGACATTTTCCAGAATTTCAAATTTCTATACTCCTAGTCTCCATGTCATGTGCCACGACATACGCCACATCAACTGCCACATTAGCTCTTCATGCCATGTTAGTCATGATATGTCATCAGTCCATGTCATTAGTGACATTTCAACATGGCATGTCATATTAACCTGCCATTATGCCATGTCAATAGTGTTACATCAGCATACCACATCACACCCCTACGTACCTGCTTAGCCTAGGGTTTGTTTATGTGGATTCCATGTGTCCACTATGTGCTCTACCTGCTAGCATCTGGATCCATGTTTTTGGTGTTGATCCAATACTTTTTGAAATTTTTTATATTTCAAACCTTTGTATAACCCTATTGTCAGGGTTCCTTTAGGCACTATATTCTAACATCACAAGGTTTTGCCCATCTGTCCATTCAACATCTGAATGCTTTCTTGCGATGGAATTTAAATAAAGTTATGGATGTTGAATATCTAGAATATCTCACCTCCACCAGTCTTATGTGCTCAAAATAATTCTAGATGCCCAAATATCTCAATATTGATATATCTAAGACATGCAAACACCATTGGAATCTCTCCTCTTACCACCTTTTCTCTACTAGGTCTTAGTCACAACTACCGCTAGCCCATGTGACCAAGGGCTAGGGATAAAACTTCATAGCCTAAATAAATAGACTTAAAAACTTTCAATTGGATTTTTTCAAGCCTACTCCTCTTAACTATATCCAACTCCAACCAAGCATAAAGTTTTCCCAAAATTCTTTTATGGAATATTGGGGTGCATATTTGCCTGTAAGGCATGCAAACTCCTTACTCCTTCATCATAATGAGACTCCCTTTCAAGAAACCAAAATGAGACCCTTAAGATAAATCCCCAAAATTTACCAAATAGGGTAAGCTTTATCTCTCTCTTTAACATTGATCACTCGAGGCTTTCAAGCTCACTTAAGCCTTCCAACATAATTCCATCAACCCATAATTTCTTAAGTGAATTTTCTAACATCTTATGTCAATTTTTTTTGAAGATTCCTCCTTTGAATCTTCACTATAAGATATAAGTCTTTTTCTCTTGCATCAAGGATTATGATTAACATAGGCTTCTAAATCTCATAGCAGTTTCCATAATTTACTTGGATAATCTATCCTTATCCACATATTACATGCTTCATCCCATGGACTAGTAAAATCTAATTTGTTGGTCTAAGACCCATTATGGTCCTCTAACCCACTTGTTATGAATTCTCATTACAAAGAGCATTACATCCAAGACATCACAAGTAAACATTATCTAAAGAATTATTTCTAAATCACAAGCTCATCCTTATGAAAATTGCAACTAGTATCCAAACATATTTACACTAGGCTTCTACTCTAAATTTATCTCTGCATTGGGAGGGCGATTGTATCGTAAATGCCTAGAGCCGCTAGTGGTCTAAAGCCCCTAATCCAAAAGCCCGAAATCTCCCATTAATGGTTTGCTAGCACAATTGGATGAGCAGAAACAACAACATATTTTAGGGAAAGCATATATTTTGGCCACTCATTATACCAAAGATATGCAACAGTTTCATGGAAATTTTGGTTGATGATCTAGTTGCCATGACTTGAACAATCATTCCAAAGGCCATAGATAAATCACTCCCTTGGGTCTACTTCGACAGTTCAACACAAGATCAGGGTTGTGGCGGTGGCATTATTCTACATTTTTCTGAGACACATTATTCTACATTTTTCTGAGACACATTATTCTACATTTTTCTAAGACACATTTTTTCCATATTTGCATGGGGTTAAGGGATGGCACAAATAATTTTGTGGAGCTCCTTACACTTCGTCATCTCTTATACTTTGCATTAAACAAAAATTGCAGGTTGTTACAAATTTTTGGGGACTCCAAGATTGTGTTACTTACAGAAACAGGTAGTGGATATATTAGAAACTTGGCCTTAATGCCAAAGAGCAGATTACAAAAGGTGAGTCTAGCTCCAGAAGTGCCGTAAAACCTTGCAAGACCATGACATTTATGTTTAGCTCACATCTCTTTTTAGTTGCTACTATGCGGTCAATTTTCGAGATTTTCCCAAGATTGTGGATACAAACAAACTGATTTATCAGTAGGCAATAAAACATGACATCTTTCTAAATTAAGGAATTGGTTCCCATATTTCCTTTTCACCTCTGAGCAGGGCTCCAGCCATAAGAAGAGTTGCTTTGTTAGCTTCGGTGTCTGCCTCCTTATTATTGGCTCTCAACACATGATAGAAATTCAAATTCTGGAAAGAGTCTCCAAGGTCTGTAATTTTGTGAATCAGCCTTGTTAGCCTTAAGTCCATTGGCTTAGAATGAGTCACCATAGTGTTAATGATAACCTAAGATTCTTCAATAACATTAGCCTCCCTGATGTTTAGCACTTTCAAAATCTTAAGTCCTTGGAAAAGAGCCAAAGCCTCAGCTTGAATGCTGGAATCGATGCCCAAACCCCAGGCGAAACTGTGGATCCTAAAGCCAACTGGATTCAAAATGACTCCTCTAGCTCCAGCTCTTCCAGGATTGCCCTTTGCAGCCCCATCAAAAAATAGAAAGTGTCTTTGATGGTTTGCAATCCATCCCTAGAACTCTTCTGTTGTAGGCCTTATTTGCCATACTTTTGGCAGGGAGATACTCTCTGCAATTTTTTGGAACTGAAGATCGAGAGAAGAACCCAGATTTATATCTGGTTGGCTGAGACTTAAGTCATCTTTATGGTCTCTCAGGCACTCTTTTAACTGGCATTTAATTTTAACTACCACTAGCTTGGCGTATTGTTCGCAGTTTCTGAAAATCCTTCTATTTCGCTCAAGCCAAACCTGCGAACAAATAATTTTAGGGAGAAAATACCAAGTAGCTCTGATAATTTTGTTTTTTGGAGGAGGACTAGGATACCTTTGTATCCATTTATCAAAAAAATCAGAAATGAAGGAAGGCAAGGCAAAGCTGGAACTCAAAGGTTCGAGGAGCTCGATCCAAATCTGCAATGTGAAGGAACATTCAAGCATTAGATGAGAAATGCTTTCCTGGTTTACCTTGCAAAGTCTGCACCTTGAAGGGTCGTGGAAACCTTGCTTCTGAAGATTATCGTCTATCAAAATTTTGGAGTGGCATAACAGCCAGTTGAAGAAGTCAATTTTTGGTAAGGAGGGATAATGCCATATCCCTTTCCACGGCTCTGGATTCGTGGCCGCATGGGGGCACTCACACAGCGTGGCGTATCCTTGAGCAATGGAATAACCACCAGCCTACACACCCCAACCTCTTGAATCCCTGCTTCGCATCTGCGTTGGAGCCAATCCGTGAAGCTTGGAGAGCAGGACCTCTCGATTCATAGGCAAATCTGCGGGCGTTTCAAGGTTCCAGCCAGCCCAGTGTGAATCCTGCCAGACTGAAATGTCCCATAGGGAATGCAATCCAGCATCGTTCATCCATCTGTGCATCGCTTGGAGAGAGCGACAGTCTCCCAGAGGCTCATTGTTCATAATTCTGTCTGTCCAAAGGTTAATCCTTTTTCCATTGCTGGGAATCCAGTATGAATGAGCGTTAATAAGCAGACAAGCTTTGTTACAGAGCATCAGAAAGGGCGAATTAGGGAGTAGCAGAGGGTGATCTAGATAGCGGGAGCACTGGCCTTTGAAGTATTTTTTCCAAAGAGCTAATTGTGCCCAGCCAGGGTTAGGTGCAATAATTCTCCAGATGAGCTTAGCTCCCATTGCAATATTATGATATCCAAGATTTTTGAAGTTCAAGCCTCCTTCCAAGAGCTGTTTGGAGATGGATTCCCAGTTGACCAACGGAATATTATTCTCATTTTTCTTGCCCCCCTTCCAAAAAAAATTTCGAATGATCTCCTCCATTTTTCTGAGGATGCCAGTGGGTGCGAGAGGACAGAAAACTCAAAATAAGGGAAGACTGTTAAGGACTGATTTTATGAGAATAGATTTACCAGCAATTTTAAGCTAGGAAAAGCCCCAGGCAAGCAACTTATTCTTAATTTATCCAATTGAGGGAGCCAATATCTGCTAAAGGCTCTTTTAAGAAACACGGGGAGGCCTAAGTACTTGAAGGAAGTCCAATTTGAGGAGGCTGCGAAACCAAAGGTTCTGGAAATGGAATTGAGCAAGTTGGAAGTGGTGTTCCAGCAATAGATATGGCATTTGCCATTGTTTAGTCTGCTTCCCGAAGCCAAACAAAATTTGTCCAGAACTCCTTTAAATCTGGAGGCTATAAGCACAAAGGTAGCTCCCAATAACAAGGTGTCATCTGCAAAGAGGGCGTGATTTATGTTTTTAACACCTCTTGTTATACAAAGCCCAGCAATTTCTTGATCCATCATTTTTTTGTCTAAATAAAAACTGAGGACAGTGGCTTGAAGAATAAATAGAAGGGGTGAGAGAGGACAGCCCTGCCTGAGCCCTCTCATGGCTTTGAAGAAGTTGGCAGCTCTGCCATTTACTAATGGAGCAATCCAAGGCTCCGAAATGCAGGCCTGAATCCAATTTATAAATTTCTCACCAAATCCAAGCTTATGTAAGACTTTCAGCAGAAAACTATGCTTAACTCTATCAAAATCATTTGCTAAATCAAGTTTGACAACCATACCTTTTCAATTGCGACTCAAGCTTGAGTGAATTGCCTCTTGGAGCAGAATGAAATTGTCCACTATTTGTCTACATTGAAACAAGAATTTATTATCTCACAGGGACTCCAAGATTGTTATTAACTAGTTCAACTGCATTTCTATATGCCATGTTCATACTCTTAGAACCATAATGGATGATGTTTTTCTTTTAAAATCTCATTTTAATCATATTTCATGTGTTCATATCTACAAGGAGCACAATGAATTCGTGGATAGGCTTTCAAAAGAGGCAACACTCATCCTAGAGGGGAATGGTTGATCAGAGAGCACAGACTAGAGCAGATCTACCAGTATTTCCATAAACCATACATTGATCAGGATCTATAGAGGGCTGACAAGCCCTAATTTTTCTTTTCAGTTTTGATCTATTACTACATAATAGTAATCACCATGGGTGACATTTTGAATTTTTTTGAATATATGTATATATAATATATATGAATAGATACAAGCAGCATACCCTCCTTTGGTTTTTTTTTTGTATAGAATCCTACAGATCTAACAGACCACAGATGACTTCGGTCACTTACTCTGCATATGCCTATGTCATTTACAATATGCAATTTTCCTTGATAATGAAAATTACGATACTATTTCCCCGAGAAAAATATTTACACTAGGCTTCAATTCATCAACACACTCATACTCAACAATCCAACAATAACATCGCCCATAAAACTTGAACACACACACACACATATTAATAATTAATGTGTAAAAGAGAAAATGCACTTATTTGAATTTTTGTAAGTTTTTCCTAAAACTAAAGAAGGGCGAGCCACTCTCCACCCAACCATAAGCTCAACTACATTGTGTATTTCTTACAGCTGGCCACCCCCAAACCAGATTTGATGTTACAAGAGGTAGCCTCACTCAATGATAAAATGGGTAAATACAAGGTACATATAGGAAGGAAACATTCCTTCGTGCATAGAAATCAAATTGTTGTCTATCAACCCACTAAGTGAAGGCCTGATGCTAGTAATAGGGTTACCATCTTTGGCTTGCACAACACAAGGGGGTCCCTCACTGCTTAATAGACCCTCAATACCTTCTTTTTCTCAATTCTTCTTCTATGTACTCAAAAAAATCACCTATAAATCTCATGGGCCTTTCTTTCTAGTTGAGGTTGAAGATTTCAAATCTAATCCCTCCATCTAAAATAGGGATTCATGGTATCACAGAGGTTACTATTACCCAAAAGGTTTTCTCCAAACCTTTGAATTTGAATCATAACCTAATATTCCCTCGTGTATCTCTATCTTTTCCCCATGGGTCTATCTCAATATTCACACACATGCTTCTCCTACTCTCCCCACTGTTGAAAGTTGTCACTGGGTTTGGTCTTCATATAGTCAATATAACAATGTATCATTATATATCCATTGTAAATTTGTAAAAAGAAAGAAATATATTATTATTATTTTAAGCATGGGTTTCATGCTCCATTAATATGGTCAACTAGGTCAAGCATCCATTTGATGCTCCTAGGGTTTGTTAAGTCAAGAAAAATATTTGTTTGAGTCCAGAAGGTCCTACTCATATGTAAAAGACCCTTTCGGATGATTGTATCCAAGCCAAAATATTATTTGTGTTTAGTAGTGTCTAGATGTCCTCTTGCACCAAGTCATCCCAGTCAAAATAAGTCGACCCAGTCATCGTTATTCGACCCCCAGATATTGTATATATAGAAGTGAATTTAACCTCATTTGGAGGCATATATATGATCATTTCAATCTGTAATACAAAGAATTAAGAAGAGCAAGCGAAAGTCAAGAAAGGACAAGTAGGACTAGAAGAAGAAGAAATTTTGTCTCTTGAAAGCCTCTCTCTCACATGCAAGTTTCTGCTAGGGTTTGTGGGCAAACTACAGAACAAAAATTATTGTATCAAAGTTGAAACATTTGCAGTAGTTGCTAAAGGGACCAAAATTATAGAGGTGAAAAAGTTGAGATCAATTCGACAATTGATTTTGCAGGAAGATTGACTTGGTCTAGGAGGAAGTCTTGGTCAAGGGTCTTAGGTCTTGGATGTGGCTTTTGATTTGATTCTATAAGAAGATATTTATTTATGGGTTTTTCCCTCGCTTGGAGCCTACATCCAGTGTCCACTTTTTCTCTTGTGATCTTCATTGTATTTAATTTAGTAATTATTTGATGAACGAAATCTAATAAGCGGGAGAAGAATAACAATAATAATCACAAGAAATTACTAAAGACTAGGAGAAAACATCCTAATTAGTTTCCATATAGATTTCTCAACATGGTATCAGAGATAAGGTGACAAGAAGCAGAGAAAGGCAATTGGAAGATCACTATTGTTGGATAGAAGAACTACAAATACTGGGAAGGGCACCAAAAAGAAGTTTAAAAGGGATATCAGTAAAAACCATAGATTTGCAAGTCGTCATCTTGGAAGGTCTCTTTGAACCTATTAAAAGGCATCTTTTAAAGGGCATCCAATATTATATAGTAGACACCCAAAGTAGTGCTCTGTAGACAATCGATATTCTATGCAGACATTTGAAGTTATGTTGCTTCCATAATAAAATACATTCGTGATTTGTTGTTTCCACAATAGAATGTGAAAAATCAGAAGCCCGAATCCTATTGCAACAACTAGAAATAATTCTCCTAATTGTTAAATTAATTTTTAACAATTTATTTACTGTGTGTTACAGTAAATGTTAAATCAATCACACTGCAACCTACACAAATAAAATTGGAGAAGAAATAAATGTTGGAAGAAATACTAGCACACACACATAAATTAACATAGTTATTTTTGGACCAATGTCCTCGAAAAAACCAAACTTGGGAAAATCGGTGCAACAACTGAGGGTTTTAATATTAAGCAACAGTGAAATAATCTGAGTACAATTGGATGCCAAAACTGGCAATCCTACAGAGAAATACTGGCAAGAAAAATCTAGTGAGGAATATCCTCACTCCACAGAAAAATATGGGCTCTAATCTCAACTCAAATTGAGTTGTCCAAATTGGCTCTGCGTAGTCACTGCGTCACCCTAGCGCAATCACTTCTGCACTCAGCTCGGAACAACTTTTCCTCAAGCCGTTTAGTCTGTTGTTGTTTGGGAAAATATCTCTTTTGGCCTCTAGAACCTCTACCTAGTTTCTGGCACTGAAACTCTGCCTCTCCCCAACAATTTCAAAATTGCCTCTAAAGGCTACTACGTTGCTCTACGTTAGCATCATTGTGGCTCCTCTTCATCTCTGAAAAATCACTAATCAGAACATGAATCCTTCCTCTGACTTCACTCTCCCTGCCCCTCTATCACTGCTTCGATTTATCTAGCTCTCTTTCCGGCAATTGAATGTTTCTACTCAAGAAATCGATCTGCTCATGAAATCGATCTATACAATTTCTCCAAGCCCCATTGAATTCTTCTTATAATATTCTGTTGAGACTTCCATAGCCAAGATTAGACCTTAATCGATGGTTAAGATTAACTAGAAGTCGATCCGCATGAGTTTCTAGAACATTCACACCTTGACTTAATTAATTCTGATTAATTAGTCATATTCCCTAAGTTTAGACTTAGGAAATATTTAAAAACTGACTAATAATCTAATTAAGTCATTTCTAGGCGGAATTTCCATAAATGATTTATAGGATTGGAGATCTCATGTATTCTAATTTCTCCACAAAATTTAAAGGCTAGAACACTTCTGATGCTACAAGAACTAATACTCCCTCTTAGCGAGGAATGTCTTCTAGAATTGTTGCCTCTTGCAACAACACCCTATCTCTACATCGTCTCCTATCAGGTTGTTGATGTGTGGCTATTGCTCCCACCAACAACTACGCAACTCTGATATGTGTTGCATCTGAATTGTTAATGACTTTGTTGAACTGCTGCAAACACTGCATCTTCAGTGCAACTCCCTCTCCATTTGTTACTATTTCAACTGCAACATCTGCAACTGAAAATCATCCTAGATACTAAATCAATTGTGATCAGTATGATGTGTTTGTCTCCCGAGTCCTAACTTTTACTATCTACTAAAGACTCTCTGTTGTTACTGACTCTGCATTGTGCCAACTGCATTGTTGGCAACTTTGCACTACATTTCCCACCATTTGACTATAGCTAGACTTTGCATCTGTCACTTTAGCATCTGACTACATCTACTGTCACTGACCCATCCTGCTCCTGAAATATCGTAGGCTTCCGTAGCAAGGTAATTGATTCAAGAGGTGGATTTCCTCAAGAATCTTGCCCATATGTAACACTCTGGGGCTACAACACCAAGTCACCCCACTTCACTCCTGGGGTTATGTAAACAAACATGGCAAAATCTTCCTCCAACTTGTAGGAAAACCTATCGATCTTTGTTTATGTTGCTTGTTGTTCCAACTTCTCCTCCTTGTCCTTCTTCCTAAGAGGACACTGGGTGTTGTAGTGACAAATCTCACCAAATCTGAAGCACTTAACCTTCGACATGTCCTTCTTCTTCTTTCATTGCTCCCCCTGTCCCTCACTAGGACCCTTCGATGCAAGGGACACATTCTCCTCCTCCTTCACCTACTTTGATTCATTGTTGCTTCCACTAATGGATTTATTCACTAGGTCTCGTCTCAACTTCTCCTACTACAAATCGGACCACATGTTGTGCCACCTTGATAAGGTTTCTCTGCCCAAAATTCTTTCGATGAATACCTGCCATTCCTCAGAGACGTTGTTGAGTGCCAATCGCACTAGCTTTGTGGGTTGAGGTGTCGCCCCAACAGCTGACAACTGGTCCCAGATCTCTTGAATCCTAGTGAGGAGGGGTTTATGCATTCCCCTTTATGCATCTTGCTGCATCTCAGCTTCACCTCTAAGTACATCTTCTGATGCTCGAAAGTGCCTTGGTACATTCTGGAAATTATATCATGTATCTCTTTGGTCGTTCCCTTTGCCGCTATGTGTGATACAACATGATATTGAACACCATCAAGGATCAATATCTTCACCCATGCCATCTCCTTTTTGTACTCCTTCAACTCATCTACTGTAGGTTTTAACCCCGCACATAAATTACCTGCATACGAATTCTAAATCACGGGAAAAATAAAAAATGCGAGAAAATAACACATAAAACACGTATACACAGATATTTCCCACTGGATCCCAAAACCGGGACTACCAGCTTGATTTTTCATTATGTTCCTTTCAATGTTACAATACATATTTATACATGTCAAAGCATCCAATACC